>JAJOOF010005604.1:0-28822 GCA_029582545.1 Solanum lignicaule
CTAAAATCTTAATTTAGACATTTCTTTAATTAGACATAATATCAATATTCAAATCTGATATTCCAATGTAAAATATTACCATTATATTTCTTTAGGATGGCTATGTGAGTGTGACAAATATATTATTGTACTTCAAAAAAGAAAATACAAATACTTTAAAAATAAAATTTCAGCTTCATTATTTATTATTACTGTGTGCATATGAATTTTTTGTTTCCATTACAAACATTTGCCTTTTCATAATTTATATTTTAAATATAAAAAAAAAAAATTAACGTCGGAAAATAACATGTCATAACCATGTTCGATAAAAGAAGGGTCGAGAAGATAAGAAAAAGGATCCAAAAAGTGAGTGGCAAAGGTATTATGTGGGGAGCATGACAGCCACGCGTTCGCACCACGGGCTTGTTGGCCTAGTCGTAAATGAAGTGGATTAAAAAATAGGAAAAATTACAGAAATTTCATTTTTTAGTTTACTTATTATCATTATCCCCTATAAGTTTTACAAATTTCCAAAATCCCTCATTTTCGCGCATTAAATTAATGTATCAGCGCATATATTATTGTATCTCGCGCATCAGATTAATGTATCAACGCTTATATTATTGTATCTCGCGCATCAGATTAATGTATCAGAGCTATATAAGTGCTAATACATGCGCGAGATACAATAATATAAGCGCTGATACATTAATCCGATGCGTGAGATACAATAATATAAGCGTTGATACATTAATCTGATGCGCGAGATACAATAATATAAGCGCTGATACACTAATCTGATGCACGGAAATGAGGAATTTCTGTAATTATAAATTTTTAAGGGATAAATTGTAATTTTGCCTTAAAAATATGTGATTTTTGTAATTTGCCCTAAAAAATATGAAGTTTAACGGAAATAAAAATATTACGTGAGTCTTTTCTCTTACGTTTTTGTACTTGACTATAGAAAGTAATAAATATTTTATAAAATTAATCGAAATTCGATACAAGTTGATCCAACACCACGATTATAAAATAAACAATGACAGCCACGCGTTCCACGTACAGTTTTATAGACAGTTGTAGGCATTACGTCTAACGCAAACGCAAATTTTACCACTGAAACATCATCACCCACTTATTTTCAATCTCCTTCTACTACTTCTTTCTTCTTTTGGGCATTTCATCAAACAGATAGTGTACTGCAGAAGGAGTCGAGCTAGAAGAAAGGGTAATTTGTATAAGCAATGGCCCTGCAAGTACCCACTAGAATCCCAGCTAATTTATCCCCAAATGGCGGCAACAGTGGCCTCAGACAGGCACCAAATGGTTTAGCCCTAAAATCTTCATTTTTTTCTCCATCAATTCATCTCTTGCTCCCACCTCCATCATTCTCTAGAGCAGCTCCTGCTACTGCTCCTAAAATCTCCATGCGTGTTGCCTCTAAGCAATCCTATATTTGCCGAGATTGCGGGTAATTTACTAATAACCCTTGACTTTTTTCTATTTCCTTTTGTTCGCGGCAATGAGTTTGTTCTCTCGAGTAGTATTACTTGTGGTTGTTATAGTGAAATGTTGTTACTGAAAACACAACATGAAAATTGCTTATTTTTAAAACAAACTATTATTAAATGTATAAATTGCAATGAAATATTATTGCAGAATCATTGTTAATGAGAGGTCTGACTATATTTGATATTATTATTAAATGTATATAGAGGTGGAGCCAGTATTAAAAAGGTTCTAAATTTTCTTTAGAAATGTCAATCAATTTTATCAGAAGTTCACAAATTAATATATATATATATATATATATATATATATATATTTAATTAATAAATATGGGGTCTACCAAAAATCTAACCTTTGAGCTAGCTTTTGGAGGTGTGAGTTAGGCCTAAGACCTAATTGAACATTATATCAGAGTAGGACACATCTCACTCGATGTTGGGGTCAAAGACTCTTTTCTTCTTTATGTTTTGCTTGCATTATTGGTGCTAATCTAATGTGTTTGTGATGAATATAATGTGCACAGGTATATTTACAATGACAGAACTCCCTTTGAGAAAGTACCTGATAGTTACTTCTGTCCTGGTATGTTATTTACATAATCATTGAATTGTAAAAATCACTAATTCAGTATCCGATGTTATCTTGCTTTGTGATTAAGCAAAATAGTTATCATTCTGTCATAATTAGTTACCAATATCTTATCAACGAGCTTTGGGGTTTTCCTTGGTTTAAATCAAAGTGAAACAGCCTCTGGATTCCTTAGAAAAGATGATTCTGCACTAATTTAGCTCTATGACAAATATATCTCATCATTAAGATATACTTAAAGAACTTATGTTTTATGATAAGGATAGTATTTGGTAGATTTATCTAATGTGGAACTTAGAGAAATGAAACAAATTCATAGATTGAAAATGGGAATTAGGGGGAAAAAGAAACAAAAAAAAGGGACCTCCAAGTGAGAACGAACACCCTGTTAGCTCAATGCTTTGTGACCATTAATCCCTTATCCAGATGCAAACTTTTAAAAGTTCACCGATTTTCGCTCAGTTTTTCTTTTCTTGGTATAACCATCTGGTTTCAGCCTAGCTAACTAATCGAAATTCACTTCGCGTAGAACTCTTTAAGGGAAACCTCTCCCTACCATAGGTTTCTCTATTCCTAGGTCTTGAAACCTGAGACTTCTAGTTAAGGGAGAGGGATCCCATCATCCCGCCACACTCCTTGATGGTTCCTTGCTAAGTTTTTCAATTAGCATCTATTAGCCGTTAGCTATGAATTTTCCTCTTTATTTCTCGAGATCCCAAGTGATTTGTAAGACTTTGGTTTGATATATGATTGCAGTATGTGGAGCTCCAAAAAGAAGATTCAGGGCATATGAACCTAAGGTAACCAAAGATGCTAATTCCACAGAGGTTCGTAAGGCCAGGAAAGAACAGTTAAAGAGAGACGAGGCTGTCGGGTAAGTCCATCCTTCATACTTACTCTTCTCTCTATCAGTTTACTTAATTAATTTGAATTCAAATCAACGATGATTCTTCGTTGGTGTAGGAATGTTTTGCCTATTGCTATTGGAGTTGGAGTTGTTGCACTTGCTGCTTTATACTTCTATGTCAACAACACTTCCTAGATTCAAGTGGACACAGAAGCAATGTCATCATCTTCTGATTAACATATCAAGGAGATTGTTAAATTTTATATTGAAGTTCTTCTATGTATAATTGTGTATTATATCCATTCATTCTATATATTCCACTTCTAAAGTGATGGAAATATGAAATTGCTAATTTGTCTTTGTTTAAACAAACTGTTGTATGCAAAAGAAGACCTGAAAAGTATGAGTTTGAATCACAGTCAAGTATGCTAAATATACAGATGTCATGGTATAATTAGAATACTATTTGTCAACAACATACTCAGTATGATCGCATAAGTAGTGTGTGGGAGGATAGCGTGAAAGTAAACTTTACCCTTACCTAATATGAGGTAGAGGTTTTTTTTAATAGATCTTCGGCTCACATAATTCAAATCTATTGCATACGAACTCCTCAAATGCTAAACGGAATGGCCAATTACTCTTTATTATTCTCAGAACATCAATTCTATCACAAGTTCAAAAGACCTTTCAATTTCAAACTGCATTCTTATGGTAACGAAAGTAGGGGAAATGGTATTTATGAATTATGATGTTGAATCCTCCGTTTATTAAAAAGAAAAAAGATGTCACTTTACTAATTGTCTTTCATCACATCATATGACTACTTTGCTAAGAAAAAAACAAACTCAATGTCATAATAGAAGAAAGTCGAATTCTCTTGAGAGTTGAGACGACAAAAAATGAAAGCACTTGAAGAAGTCTAAAAATGTGGCCAAAGCAACATCACTAGTCATAAAAGAAAAGAAATGTGCCACCGAAGGATGAATTTTAAAAAATTAATATGTATCAATATCCACGAAAAAAGACAATTCATGAATAAATATTGAAACGTCAAAATAAATTATGAACATGGTAACTATTAATTCCTTGGACGTATCTGATAGATTCACAAAATTTCAGGTCACGAAAATCAACATGCATATTTACATATGGAAAAAAAACTCATTAGTGATGACTTAGTCGCCGCAAATTACTTTATTAGTTGCCAGTACAAGTATAGCAGCTCGCCGCGAATATGTTGCCAAGTTAGTATTAGCGGCAACTTTGTCTGCCGCAAATATTAGTATTAGTTGCCAATAAAAGTATGTTTTCATAGTTACTTTTGTGCCCCTAATATTAACAGTATGTATTAGCAGCAACTTTAGTCACCACTAATAGCTATACTAGTTGTTGCAATAAGTGAGTATTGAGTATCAATAGTCCCCGCAAAATGCCTTTTCAAGTCGCAAACTTTATCCTTACCTCATGTGAGATAGAGAGGCAATTCCCTTCAATCTCTACTGCATTCTTATGGTAAATTCTTACTCGTTCGGGTGTTAACATTAGATTATGTAAATTTACTAATTAATCACGATTCTAAGTTGATTGCTATTTTTTTTTGTGCAGATAAATATCATTCATTTATTGACTTGATATAAACATGAATACAAATAAGTTGTTACCCATTCGTCTTATGGTCCAAAGGAACAACATCATAAAGAACAAACATGGAAATGCAACAAGAATTAGAGCAGTAAAGAAACACCCATAGCTGCTCCCATGTGTCTGCCAATGGAAACTTCATTATCAGTAACTTAACTAACAGGAGATGATATCTCTTGTTCTTCCTTTGCCTCTTTGAAACAGTAAACAGGGGCTTGCCAATTTGGATCCTCTAGCACTTTTCCTACTTCAAATGTCATTACATGTGCAATCATACCTGCACCCACCCAAATTTCTTCCGTTAATAACTTCTGTTCTGTCTCACCAAAAAGGACGCAAATTTACGCGAATGTTCAAACACATTTGAAAAAAAAAAGTTATATACACTGACAGTACGAGCAAATTCTACACATATTATTGAAATTTACAATGTTCATATGAGTAAATTTCAGCCTTGTGTTCATTCACATAAAGTCATCTGACTTTGATTTTATCAAACGAAAATTATTTTTTCTGTTTTGCCAAATTGTTTAAAAAGTAAATTTCACAATGCACTCCAAAATATGCTAAACTTCAAACACTTCTAATTTAAGCATTACCTGTGTAAAAAGCCCAGTAAACAGGTCTCTTAGTAACAACATCTTCGTAGTAGGTAATGAAATCAGCTTTTTCCCAGACATTGCAGAGAAATCCATCAATATATCTCTGTCCCAGATAATTTCCGTCTTGTAGCCAAGTGGGTCTAAGGAGTCCCACCGGAAAATGCGTGACCCTGCACTCCTTGTTAGCGTCCAGAGTGTAGTAGAACGAAGTGTGGTTATTCCATTCCAAATCGTAAAGGAGCTTTCCCAATTGATTCTGGATAATGTTGAAGTTCCGGCCGTTAGGGAAATCGTACCACAAATCAACGATCTGTAGAGTCCCCTTGCTGTTTTTCATGAAGAGAATCGAATGAAATTGCTCCGGCCATGGAGCAGGTATTGGGTCGCCGGATTCTGACGCAATGCTGACGGTGAAGCACAGAGAAGACGCCGCGAAGAGGAGGAGAAGAAGAGCGGAAATTGTAATGGATTTCCCATTTTTATTTCTCTTACTACAGAAGGCAGAGATAGAGGATATCCCTATTAGTTTCGACTTAACCTTTTGTGGCTCATATTAAAAATGGGTAGATAAGGTAGCAATAATTTGGGTGATAAAAAAAAAACTTTTCAGCAAAATAAAAAAATCTTCAAATTCTTATTTACTTTGTAGTTGATTGTTTAATATTTTGAAGCAACTACTTGTACAAATACAAAAAGTAAGACGGCATACAATAGATCCTTATGATCCAATCTTTCCTTGAACCCAACACATAGCGAGAGTTTAGTATCCTAAATTGCCCCTTTTTTAACTACTTATACAAATCGGCAAACACCACAGGAAATCAAGCTATTATAATATTCCAATAATAATTATGTAGCAATCAAGCTATTATAATGTTCCAGTGATAGTTATGTAGCAATTACATAAGCTAACCAAAGAAATGCTTTTACTGAGGCCTTATTCAAACAGAACTGAGATCCTATTATTTATTAAGTAAAAAACATACATAGTAATAACGAGTCCCTATACAAGACTACAAATCAGTTGTTCTTTGACACCTTCAAGCAGAAAAATAACTACTGGTTCCCAGCTATAGGTGCATCTCGGCCTTTCTTGATATCATCCCACCCTCTCACCCAAGGTTTTCCTGGAACAGCACGAGTCTCGGGAGAAGTATGATTGTTAAGGTTGTTCATAACCTTTTCACGCACAGTAGAAAACACCTACACCACAAGTACACATCAGATGAATTATATATTCAAATAAACCAATCGAATGAAGTAACAATTCTACAAGGTTGATGGCTCACAGGATTTGTGCTTATTGCATCTGGGGGTTGCTCTTGACCAGTCAGCCACTTCCACAAATCTGGATTTTCCTACAGACATAAATAGAATAAACTGAATAAAACAGCTCTAGTTCATCTTCACAAAGGAGAATTGGCCAAGCTACGAACAGTTTATTTGTGTTTTAATTTTCATTATTTTGTTGGAGGAGGGGGTGGAGCAAGGCAAAGAGGGTTGAGAAAAATATTAGCTGATGGAAAAAGATGAGACAGCCATCATCGAAAGAATCACAGAGAAAATACAATCGTAAACATTGCAAACTGTGGCATTTGAACAAAAATTGAACTTTCATACTTTGATGATTGTCAATGTCAAGTCAATGTGGTGCATATATTCTATGATTGCTGAATATATCATACAGGACCCGTCACATTCTAGTCCCTAACCAACCTTCCACCTCTTACTCTAATCCTCTTTTTCTTGGCTCGCTTTTATATGCCTTAATCCTACCTCCTTAACTTTTGGTTTTCCTTTCCCTAACATGTTTCTGAGTTCTCTGGGGAAGGGGGAGAAATTTGAGTCCGAATTCGGCCACAAAAAATTAGTAGGAACTCATGCATCCAACTATCCAATTCTTACATGTTATAAGAGATATGCACAACATAATATTTTACTCTCTTAATTAGGGGTGAGTGGGGGGTGGGCAGAGTAGGAACGCAAAAAGAAGCAAATACTAACATGGTATAGTACTTCCCATCGTAAGTAATAGTAATAAGAAAGATTAAGCCCAATGCTGACTAGCAGTTAAGAGTACCAGAACACCGGCCTCCTACCATTGGATGTGATTTAGATGAGCTTGCACTAATCATGGAAAACGCGAGTTCTTAGTTCAGCTTAAAACATCAACTCACTAGTGGAAATATTCATCTAAATGAAACACAAGCAGAAAAAGTTTATACAGGGGAGGATCGACTGTCGTCTACTAAAACTAAAAACACCACGAAGCAAGTCACTCATGTTAACCAAGGCATTAGCTCAAATAGTCAAGGATCCACCTCACCAAAATTATGCTTGCTACTCCTAACCCCTGAAGCCAAGCTTACCCTTCTTCTGACTTAACCCCATTGCTCTCAAATTCAGGAAAAAGTAATAATAAGAAATAAAGAAGGTGGACATGTTATCCTATAAAATGAAATAGATGCAAAAACCGTAAAATCGCCAATACTGAAATTGATGAAATTACTGCACAATTCTGTTCACAGTCTACTCAAGGAAAAAAAATCAAAACTTGCTAATCAATGTACATCCTTTGAGCACAGTAAAACTGAGGGTAAATGGCCAAAAATATCACTTAACTATATCCCAAACCCAACCACATCATTCTATAATCATGTCAAACAAAAAACATCCCAAACTATCCTAAAAAGTAGTTTCGATTAAAAAAACCAATGATTTCATAATGTGCATGTTTAAAATAGCTATTAAATCAGTTTTAAACCCATATCATTGACCTTGGTTCTTTACTTAGTTCTGCTGCTACTTCCCTTAGAAGTTTGCTTAACTTTTCAACCAACAAATAAATCCCTACTCATCAGAAGAAGAATGTAATTCATCAACGACCAAGGAAGTGCTAGCAAGCAACAAAAAAATAGAAGAAAGTCGTATCATTTGATCCCAAGTCGAACATGAAGAAGTTATAACCACTGAGGTTCAATACAAAGAGTAAGAAAGCACCAATCTATTCGCAGGACTCTTAGACTCTGATCTGACGGGACTAGGGAAAGGGACGGACAGCGAGAACTGCAGACACCTATTGTGACAGACTCCAACGAGTACAACTAGGCTATTATAAGTCTTGGTTAACATCGGGTTGATTCTTAATATACGCAGAAGCTTGCCTGATTTCCCTTTAAGAGACAATATACATGACATATACAAGGTTGAAATCAGAGAAAATGTCATTTTTTGTTTAATTGTAGTTTTTCAGATTTAGCCATCTAAATTTCTGAAGATCAGGCTTGAAAAATCGAGCACCAGTTTGAGCATGTGTGAAACTGAGCTGTGGAATGTGGTTTCATTGAGCTTAGATTGAGACACAGCAGATTCAAATCTAAAGAAGTTGGTAATGGCATATTGATTACATTGAGGATCTACTGATGGAGAACTTCCGATATATTTTGTTCAGGGCGGTTGCCGACAATTCTACATCTTTGTTGAACTTTAGGGTTAAGGTTCACTAGAAGATTTCATACTAGGCTAAGAATAACATAGCAGAAATTTCTAGATTACTCATCTCAAATACTTGATACCTTGTAAAACCGAAAAAAGGGAACAGCAAAACATAACAAGAACCTAGCTCCTTGTACAAGTTAGAGCAGCAAACGTTATGATATCTAATTATTGGCATACAAGATTATAAAATCCATATAGATCGCATAATCGAAAACAGAATTATAATGAAAATATATATTAAAAAAAATAATTACCAGGTCAAGGACATGAACAAGGGACTTAATTCCATTTTCGTCCATGGATTGTATATGTTCCTCCACCCATTTGCCAAGAACAAGGTCTAGTTCCAGGTATCCTCTTTGTTTACTACGATAAATAAGCCTATATATACAAAATAAAAACACCAATAAGATATCATGAACCAGTCTGCCGCCCAGAGGACCGTATAACCCACAGTTGTCAAATAGTAAAAGAACTTCAAATTCACCTGTTAAACAAACGTCTTTTGCTCTCTTCGTCAGAAAGATCGATATTCATCGGCGATGAAGTCTCATTAGAAGAAATAAAACGCGAAAATGTTCCAGCTAAAGGCCTAATTGAGCATACAAAAAAGATATTTTCAACACATAACAAACATACAGTGGGTAAGACAAAGGTAGATTTCTGTACCTGTAGAGATTGTGAGACTGGAGTGTGGAGGTTGCAACAGATGCTGTTTTAGAGGAATTGATGATTCGAGGAATGGTGAAGAGAAGTGCCCTTCGAAAATTCGCCATTTTTACTCTGCAGCAAGCAACAACTTAAGCTCTATTGAGGATCAATGGAAACTTCAAATTTGATCTCGATTGGGGTTTAACATGCGGTTTTTGCCTAATGAAATACGAGGCGTGGCGTCTTGGCATCCACTGTACCCGTCTGTGAACACTCTTTTATTCGGGTATAATTCAACCCGAATTTGATCCCAAATTAAACAGAAAAAGGAAAAATAGACAATTTAATTGCACGATTTGCTTTATAAATGTACTGGTTTTTAATTTTATTCTTCAAATGATTAAGTCTTTAATTTTTATTTTTAGTTATCAAACATTTGTCTGGAGGGACATAAGTTTTACACAGTATAAGGATAACTTGTGAGATATTATGATGTGAAAATATAAACTTATATTCTGTGAAAAAGTTATTTACGACAAAAATTAAACACCATCACAGTATAAGGTAAGGCCAAAAGTACAAATGTCTATAAATAGATACCATTGCCTCAATTTTCATATTAAAATATTCCATGAGTTGTAAAAGTAAATAAAAAATTGGAATAATAGATGATTTATAAAAGAAATACTATTAATTTGATAAAACAAATGAGGCCTTAATGCCTTTAACTCAAGTAAAAATTCTCGAAGTAAATATGATAAAATTTAACATTTTGCTATACAAATTTCATTTTATAATAAGAATAATAATAATACGAGATAAACATGAGACACACTAAAAACTAGTATATATATATATATATATATATATATTCGTGTTTTTTTAAGTTAATTTCTTAAATGGTCATCCAAGTTTAGAAAATCGCCTTCAAATAATATTTTTGTTTCATTTAGAACCAATGAATATTGTTGAAACGAACGTTGTAGGATTGCTCCAAATATATCGGAAGAATTTCGGTGTTTCTGTTACATCTCTTCTCCTAGCTACCTTTCTTTCTCTCTTAACAATTTTCCCAAATTAGGGAATGAATTAATGCAGCTACAGAATAGATAGATACAACTTAATTTATTGGAAGCAGAATCGAAATTGAAAATAATAATAGTAATAATAATGGATAAAAAGGAAAGGGCAAAGGAAAAAAAAGAGAAAAGACGCCAAGAAATCTCCCTTCTACGTACTATTCCCTATTCTGATCACCAAAGGTCTCTTCTTTTTTACGTTTACCTTTTTTAAAAAAAATTAGATTCATCTTAGCTTCTCGAGCAAAGGTGAATCTTGATCTGATCTTTTTTTTATGTATGTGTGTATAATTTTAATTAGATGCAACGATTTCAGTTGAACTCATAGAGCCCGTCCTAGATTCCTAATGGATGGTTATATTTGGCCGCGGTTTACTTTTCATGTGGATATTTATTTTGAGCATAATGCTGATCGTGTTTTGCATGATTTATAGATGGTGGTCATCTGAAACAATTGCTGTTGTGACGGGTGCAAATAGAGGGATTGGATTTGAGATTGCTCATCAACTTGCATCACATGGGGTTACTGTTGTTCTTACGTCGCGAGAGACAGCCGTTGGAGAAGAAGCAGTGAAAGTCTTTCAGGAAGGAGGTCTAAATGTGGCATTTCATCAATTGGATATTGTGGATCCTGTATCAATTCAAACATTTTGTGATTGGATTAAAGAAACATATGGTGGCCTAGATATACTGGTAATCATTAATGTGTTTTGTTATTAATTAGGAATCTATTTTACTTTCACAAAGCTAATGATGATATGTATGGGAACTTGTAGATCAACAATGCAGGAGTCAATTTCAATTTCGGCAAAGATAATTCTGTTGAATTTTCTGAAATGGTAATCCAAGTTAACTATTTTGGCACCAAAAACATGATCAAAGCACTTACTCCGTTAATGAGGCCTTCCCCTGCTGGTTCTCGTATTGTTAGTGTGACCTCGCGATTGGGTAGACTTAATAGCAAACGAAATGTAAGTAACAGCTCCAGTATTTCATTATAATTAACATTGCAGTGTGTGATCAACTCATCCAAAGCTTTAACTGTTATAGAGAACATCCTTTTAATTGCGTAATGCATCTACACATACCCTCGCGTTTAGGGCCTGATTCTGTTTCTTCATGTCTGCTATGGTACCATAAGATGGAATTATCTTATCTTAAAGTATCTGAATATGATCTATTTTAACTTTGATTCTACCAGGGAATTTCAAATGTTGCAGTGAGAGAACAATTAGAAAACGTGGATTCGCTATCTGAGGAAGTTATCGATAAAACTATGAACACATTTTTGGAACAAGTAAAAGATGGAACTTGGGAATCAGGTGGATGGCCTCATGTGTTCACAGACTACTCATTGTCAAAGCTAGCAGTTAATGCATACACCAGGTTAATGGCAAGGATATTCGAGGAACGGCCAGAAGGTGAAAAAATATACGTAAATTGCTATTGCCCGGGATGGGTGAAAACTGCTATGACTGGCTGGGCAGGCCATGTTACTATTGAAGAAGCTGCTGATACTGCTGTCTGGCTTGCTTTGCTCCCTGATCAATTTGTGAGTGGTAAGTTCTTCGCTGAGAGGCGCGAAATTAACTTTTAAACTATCAGTGTATACGATTTGTTTTTTATTTTTTAAAACAAGATTGTCATCGATGGAGTTCAGATTCGAGATAATCTGCATTTTGTTAACTGAAATGCACCCAATTGATATAAGGAGAAATAGATGAAATTGATTGCCTAGAGACGTTGGGGTGCACTGTTTTTTGTGGTATTTTGCTCGAGGTGTCTTGACAAGTAACAGTGGCAGATATTGATATTGATGAAGAGCAAAGTTATTTGTACTTGTAGTTTTATTATTTAAGCTTTTGACCTCTGTAATGAATTTAATAAACATTAGTTATACATACACAATGTCCTTGTTACGTTTCAGTTTTATATAAACCTATAGTCTATAAATACATAAAGTTATCTTCGTGTGACCTATAGATTGTATACATTTATTTTGTTAAAAGGGTTACAAGCGCCTAATGCATCATAAAGCATCAAGTAGAATATGGAAATTCAATGTTGATCCAGTTGTAGTCCAAAGAGTCTAGATTTGCGTGTCAAACGGAAAAGGAAAAAAAAAAAACAAGACGATTGAAGGATGTTTTTTTCGCGTAAGTTAATTCTCTTCCTCGTCTTTTTGGAAAATAAGCCCCAATTTGAATCATTAAGATATTGATAGATTAGACTAACTATATATCTTGAGGAGCCACCTGGTCAAACTTCCAAAATCTGTTTACAAGGAGAGTTCTGTAAGAATTTTTTTTTGTTTTTTAAATTTTTTTTTCACATATCGATCGATTCGGTTCAATTTATCTGTCATTGATTTGTAGACATGCTAAATCGTTATGAATCATTAAGATATTGACTTATCAGTTATCGGTTTGTCAGTTATTGATTGTTATCGGGTTAATTGTTAAGATTTGACATAAAAATAAATGATTGAAAATCACTTAGAAACATGGTGACAAACCAAATAAATCATGCACATGAATTGATTGATTGCATTTTGCTCAAAAGAAACACTAAAACATTGTAGAATAATCAAAAGTTTGAGACTGCCAGAAATAAAAATATGAAATTAAATCCTAAGTCAAGGACTTTTTATACCGAATGGTATAAATATAATTTATTAATTTACTATCGAGTTATTGGTTAACTCGTTAAGAAAAAACCTCAAACCGTGAAGAACCAATAATCAATAATTAAAAAAAAATCAAAATCGTTAAACCAATAACCCATTATCGATAAATCAATAGCTTTTTCGATTTAAAATTACCGATTTCAATTCAATTTTAAACGGACCTAACAAAAACAATATGTGTGCTTGACAAGCACTCCAAAAATGCTTTTAAAGAGAAACTATTTTTTTTTTCAGCTTTTGTTACTACCTAAAAGTATTTTTTTTCTATTAAAGCTTGATCAGACGCAACTTTATTTTTAAAAATGAACACTTCTAACTTTCTAAAATTGTTGCCTAATAAACTATAAAGAATTTTCAAATCATTGCAAATTCGAGAATACCTAAAATTAGATGTTTACAACGAGAAGAATGTACTCCCTCAGTCTCATTCGACTTGGACTCTATATAAAAATAATTATTTTATTTTACTTATTCATTTTAATACATACATCAATATTTTTGCTTGTTATTGTTAGATTTAAAATACTATATAAAGTACTCCCTCTGTCCACAATTGTTTGTCAGGTATACTAAAAATAGATGTCCAAAATTAATTGTCAATTTAAACAATCAAGAAAGAATTAGTCAGTTTTTTTCAATTCTGCCCTTAATAATTACATTACTACTAGTTTCAAAAAGTAGTCATTTTAAAGTTACAAGACTACTTTAATGAGAAAAAAGTTGTTTTTATAATTTTCAAAAAGTACAAACTATTTTAATAATGATTGATAGTATGGTTATATTAGTCAAATTGCACATTATATTAAATTTTTCTTAAGGGTTGTGCATGATCTTACCCTGATAAACAATAGTGGACGAAGGGAGTAGTAAGTAGTAATTAAATTTGAAAGTATTATTATTATAATATCAATTTAATAAGATATATATTTTAATAAAAAAATCCTTGAACTTGGGGATGATCTCTAATCTAGAAGGTGTTTATTGGGTTGGCAGTATGGAATTCGGATTTAACCAACTCCCCATACCTACATGGCACGAACTTGGAAGCATAGTATTGGTACATAATTTTCTCATAAAGGGATGTGGGAGCAACAAGTTGGATGTATTATTACTGATAAGGATCTTGGTTGAGTAGTTCTTCATTTTTAATTAATGGTTTTGAATTTGAATTTTTTTAGTATGGAATTGTCTCCGTCTGAGAGTATTTTACTCTTAAAAAGAAAATTTTTAACGCAATTTTAAATTTAATCATGCTTCAATATAGGTGTCGAATATCGAATAAAAAACAAAAAACAAGTTAGATGTAATATAAAAAGTTAGGAGTCCATTTGATTATTCGTATAATTATTTTTTCTAGTCAGTACTATTAATAGAAATGCATAAATCAACTATTGATTCTTATCGATTAGAGAAAAAAATTAACTTCTTGAGGTTGATTTGTGGTTTTATTCTTTTTGACGTTGAAAAAATCGACCTCATAGTTAATTTTAGGCAGTTTTTTTAAGCATTGAGTAGGTTTGTTCACGGTTAAAGTTAAAATTTTAAATACGGATAAATTTGATATTTGGTTTAATTTGATTTTTACTAAAAAAATCACAAAAATAATTGAACCGAACCGATAAATTATATATACAAATTTTATAATTATTTATATATTATTCATAAATAAAAATATAATATTTTTGTTAAATTTTAATGAATCTAAGTCTTTAACTTTACCATTTTTGCTATAAAGACTTGATCTTTTGATCTTAATTTGGTGTATAATGACTTTAGTATAGCTTAACTAAATCACTTTGATCGTGTAATTATAACTTTAATATTGCTTAATTAAATTAATTTGGTTTCGATTTTAACCAATTACCGATCTAAATTGAACCATGAATATTCCTAGTAATGGCTAGAGTTCATTTTTACAAACATTAAATTAAGTTGAAGGATGAATATCTATTTTTATCTAGACACTCAAACTACGATCTATTGTGGTTAAGTATCTGAGCTCATAATAGAATGTTTTGTTATATTTTTATTTAAACTTTGAAAAAACTTTCATGCGCATATTCTTGAACATTCATTATATAGATAAATTAACTACTATGTCATGAGTATTCTTTAGTTATATACACTAGTTTAGTATACATACTTTGTGCATTTGTATTACGTCAATTAATATAAAACAACAAGAAGTACAACATATTTTAAGAAAACTTTTTTTTTTTGGATTTTCCACCCGGTGTTCGGAATCCACATTGGAGCTCCGACTAAATTTGGATCGCGCTTTGCAGAATTCATTCGGGAATGACACTCCCAACAGGATTTTCTCCATACCTAGAGCTCGAACCTGAAACCTCTGGTTAAGAAAACTATTATTGTTACACTACATGCAATATTTATTCAAACATAATAAACTTCGGAAACGGAATTGGTAGGTGTACTAGAAGTATATATAAATAGGAAATATGTATGAATTCCCTTTTTACTTATCTATTTGAAAGCTATACTAACAATTAATTAGTTCAAGAACAACAAATTTTAAAACACTTTTGCAATATAAGAACTACTAATTTAGTGTATGTGTTTTATATGTGTATCTCGCGTTATAAAATTTTGTATATATGAAGAACAAAATTATTTAAAAATAGCAATTGATAATAAAATAAATATTATGTATATCTAAATGATAACATTTTCATATAGCAAAGTTGAAAATTAATTTAACTAAACTTAAGCTTCTTTATTTCATTTTTTAAAATATATTTATTTATTTTGTCGTGTACTGTATAAGGTAAATAACTGATTTTGAAGTCTTGAATGTTAAAACTTTCAAAATATAGTTCAAATAAGAAAAGATCTAATGAGATTTTTTTTAGTTAATTTTAAATTACCAAATATTAAGAGTTCTTACCTATTATAAATAAATAAAAATTTAATATTTATATTTTTAATTAATTTCAAAATATGAGATAT
Organism: Solanum lignicaule; assembly: GCA_029582545.1. Classification (NCBI taxonomy): domain Eukaryota; kingdom Viridiplantae; phylum Streptophyta; class Magnoliopsida; order Solanales; family Solanaceae; genus Solanum; species Solanum lignicaule. Next base: position 16,057 of record JAJOOF010005604.1, read on the forward strand.
TAGGATAATAATTAAATGATAATTATTTAAGATAAATAATAAATTAGGACTATTTGAGAAAAAACAATAAATGAAAATTATTTTCCTCAAATAATAAATAACAATTATTTGGGGAAAATAATGAAATAAAAGTATTTAAGGAAAATACTAAATAACAATTATTTAAGGTAAATAACAAATGATAATCTTATCATCTTTTAATGGAAAGAAAAGTTCAATCAATATTTGAGGCTAATAATTAAATGATAACTCTTTAAGGAAAATAATAAATAATAGTTATTTTAGAAAATAAACAAATGACAATTATTTAAGAAAAATAATTAATAGAAGTTATTTAAGGAAAGTAGTAAATGATAATTTTGTCGTCTTATGTAAAATAAAAAGTTCAATTAATATTTGAGTATAATAATTATATGATAACTATTTGAGGAAAAATAGTAAATGATAAATATGCGCGAAAAATAATAAATGACAATTTTTTAAGAAAAATAATTAAGAAATTATTTAAGGAAAAGAGTAAATCTAGTTTTGTCATCTTATGAAAAAAAGTTTAAAATATTTAAGGATAATAATTAGATGATAACTATTTGAGGAAAAATAATAAATGATAATTTTTTGAAAAAAATAATAAATAATAATTATTCGAGGAAAAAAATATATGATACTTATTTGAAGAAAATAATAAATGACAATTATTTGAGGAAAATAATAATTGATAATCATTTAAAAAAATAATAAATAACAATTTTATCATCGTTTAATGAAAGACAAATGTTCAGTCAATATTTTAAAGAACCTTCATGCTTTTAACGTAATATTTATTAGATAAACTAGCCTAAGTAAGTCGTAAAACTCAATCATTAACGTTGATATGTATAATGAAAAAAGTTAACACATTTTACGTGATTAACCTATATATGTAATAAACACTTTAAAATACACGTAAAAACTTTTCTAAAATTAAAGACCTAAAATATCTAATAAATTTTGTTAGGGGTGTTTGGATTGACTTTTGTAAAATGATTTATCAGTTAAAAAGACAAAAATCATAAGTTGAGTATTTTGACTTTCAACCTTTTTTTTTATGTGCTTTTTCAACTTGTAAAAATGTTTCGTTTGCTAGAGTGTATAAGAATAATACTAAATAGAGTATTCGTAATGAATGCATTAGCAATGCAGGTATTAGTTATGCTTATATTAATTATACATAGAATATTTTTATTCATTGTTTGGTTCGATGCATTTAAAATAACATGCATTGCATAACAAAATTATTTACAAAGATACCCTCCACTATTATGATGAAAAAAGATGTAAAAAGAGGTTTTGAGGGGCAATTGAGTTTTTAATCATACTAATGCATGCATTATTTTTCTTAATACACTCTACCAAATGATCCCTTATTGTGTTATTTAAATATTTATACAAAGTAAAAAACTTAAAAAGTCAAAAACATTAAAAATAAGTCAATTCAAACCCCATTTTATCCTAAGAAGTTTTTACTCCAACAAAATAAATCTTATCTTATCCATCTAAATAAAATTTACTGACAAATTTATTCGCGCCGTGACATATTGAGCCTCTTTAGGAATAAAAACAAAGGAGCATGTGTATGAATCATATTCCCATTTCATATAAATTGACCCACTCCTCGAGTCTTTCTTCCACATGTTTTGGGAAAATTTTCTCTCACACACACACTGTAGCTGCTGCGCCTTCATCTTCACCGACTCACCACCACAACCGCGTTCACAATTCATCTTCATCCCCATTGGACCTCTTAACTGGTATAGGAATTTGAGTTTTTTTTTTTGTCCGCGTGTGTGTTTGAAACCGGTCATTGACGTTTTCTTTAAAAGTGGTTTGTTAAACAGTACTCCCAATAAATTAATCAGTTTTTTTTTTTTTTTCAACTTTGGTAAAACTTCAACTGTTCTCTTTCTTCCTTTTTTTCTTGACCCGTGAACAAGAAGAAAGGAAGGAAGGAAGCCCGTGTATTATACGGGTCTATTCTTCGGATCTTCTTTGATCCTTCAGAAATATTCTCTTGTAATAGTTATCATTCTTTTTCTATCAGAGGAACTAATTCGCTTCTTTACTGACCCACTACAGGAAAATCAAAAGAACTGTTGCGTTTGTTCTATTAGATCTGAAGTTGATTAAAATTCATGCTGTGAAGAACCCATAATTATTTTTTTGTTGGGTATGTCTGGAGCTGTAGCGGAGCATGTGAATCATCCGGTAATGGCGGCTAAGGACCAGTCTGGTTGTTGCAACCCGGTGAAGAAGCCGGGTCCGGTTTCAGTGGACCATGTTTTATCAGCACTAAGGGAGACTAAGGAAGAGAGGGACCTTAGAATCAGAGGTCTATTCAGTTTCTTTGATTCCGACAATGTGGGTTACTTGGATTCTGTGAAAATCGAAAAGGGGTTGTTTGCTATGCAAATTCCGGCGGATTATAAGTTTGCTAGGGAATTGTTGACCGAGTGTGATAAGAATAAGGATGGGAGGGTGGGTTATCCGGAATTCAGAAAGTATATGGATGATAAGGAGTTGGAGCTGTATAGGATTTTTCTGGCAATTGATGTGGAGCACAATGGGTGTATCTTGCCTGAGGAGCTCTGGGATGCCCTTGTAAAAGCTGGTATTTACTATTTCGCTGACTCGTAGTTTAATCCTAATTAATGATAATTTTGCTGCCTTGTTTACTGGTACTGCTGCTTTGGTGTGAATGTAGAATTATCTTTAGTTAAGAATTTCCATCCTTGCACTTTTGTTTTGTGAGTTCATTTGTCTTTCATTGCTATTGCCAAGATGATATGATGATGATGTGCGTATGTGTGTGTCTTGACTTGTAAAGAAAAAAAAAGTCAGGATGATGTTAATAGTACAAAGCTTATGAATCGTTGGGTCAATAGTTAAGTATCCAAAAATCTAGCCAGCTACCTATACAAAAAAGGTGTATCGTCTTTACAGAAGAAACAAAAGAGAACTTTTAACTCTAGGATTTTCGACTCCTTCAAAAGTTTGATTAGTCCTCTCTTCTTACGACCAAATTATACAATTAGTTGTCTTCTATGAGCTGTTCTTTCTAGCATCCAACTTGCTCGCCATCTAACTTGCAATCACTTTCACCATTTATATATGGTATATTATGGATCATAACTGTGCTGCAGCAGAACTACATTCTATTAGGAAATAATTCAAATCCTCTCCATGCTTCTTAGTCAATACCAACTTAGTTGTATTAGTGGAAATGGTTCACGCATTCCTTGACATCACTTCCCAGCTCCAATCACTTTTTGACCATGTTGGAAGAATGCTGTAGTGAGTCATCTGTCCCTGGTGCCTTATTCTGGACAGTTCCACATTGTTCTTTCCACTGCCTTCTTTTCAAAGGATGTCCTGCTCCTCATTTTTTCTGATAATTACCTAGAATATGATATGCTCTAGTTTGTTGGTTACATGATTCTTTGATGCTAAAAAGTCACTTTTTTGTGGTGTCTTTTAGAGCTGCCACATAGGAACCTTACGGGGCCTGGAAACAAGCTTAGTTGTGCTCATGAGCTTCAGTTTCATTAGCTATGAAGTGATAATTTAGCTTCAATTCAATAGCTAAAATTGCACGAGCTTCGTCTTCAGTTGCTAATTTTGTTTGACTGGAAGTCCTGATTTTCTGTTTCTTGGGATCCATTTTGTTTTGTACTAGACCAAACTTATATCCTTTACACCTCGGGGATGAGTAGTTTACTTTAGATTTCCATTTGGTAGACAGGTACAAGAAAGAAAAAAGAGTGGGTGGATGCTTGTGTGTATCAAGTAGGTGTGATGTTATCTTGTCTTGGATGATATTACATCATATTCTGATGCCCTTGCATCTTTACAGATTTGTTCATCTTCATTCTTCTTGTGTAAAAGTAACACTGATTTGCAAGAAAACATAGGAATTGTTGTTGAATTTAATGGTTACTAACCTTTCTATACCATGTTGATTGGTGGCTTTGTAACAATTTGCAGTAGTTGATCAATGCTATTATGAATCTTTCTTTTGCATTTAGATTGTCCTTATTTAAGCTCCTATCAACTTTCTCTATGTGTTAATTCATTATTTCCTATATTTAGACATGGCTAGAAAGCATGTGGAGATGTATAATGATCTTTTTGCTTAATCTAACAAAAAAGAAGAGTATATGTACGTATGCATGTGAGCAGGGATAGGTTTGGGTGATCATTTGAAAAGCCTTCTGAATCTACAAACCAAAAGTTCATCTTTACTCCTTCAATATGTTGCTATTGCGAATATTCATCTCTTCTGGATGTATTTTTCCTAGCCTCATTTCATTTCATTAGTTGTCTTCATAAATGAGGACTGTGTTTTTTTTTGCAGGTATACAAATAGATGATGATGAACTAGCACGTTTTGTGGAACATGTTGATAAGGATAATAATGGGATTATCACTTTTGAAGAATGGAGAAATTTTCTTCTACTTTATCCACATGAGGCCACCTTGGAGAATATTTACCGGTACTGGGAGAGGGTATGTCTTGTAGATATTGGTGAACAAGCCATCATACCCGAAGGCATCAATAAGCATGTCCATACAGCTAAATATTTCCTTGCTGGGGGAGTTGCAGGAGCTACTTCTCGTACTGCTACAGCTCCCCTTGATAGGCTAAAGGTGGTTTTACAAGTTCAGACTAATCGTGCTTCTATTGGGTCCACTGTCAGAGAAATATGGAAGGATGGTGGTGTATTGAGTTTTTTTAGGGGCAATGGATTAAATGTGATGAAGGTTGCACCTGAAAGTGCAATTAGGTTTTACGCTTATGAGATCTTAAAAAATGTGATTGCTCATACGAAGGGTGAGGAACAGGGTGACATTGGAGCTTCTGGACGTTTTGTGGCTGGGGGCATGGCTGGTGCAGTAGCACAGACTGCTATCTACCCCATGGATCTTGTTAAGACTCGGTTACAAACTCATGCAAGTGAAGGTGGAAAGGTCCCCAACCTGGGAAAACTATCAAAAGATATATGGATTCAGGAGGGGCCTCGGGCGTTTTATAAAGGGCTGATACCATCTCTTCTTGGAATTATACCTTATTCAGGCATTGATTTGGCTGTTTATGAAACACTGAAGGATTTGTCCAGGATTTATATTCTTCAGGATAGAGGTACAGCTTGTAACTCTTCAACTGCTAACCAACTCATCTCTGATGAAGTGAAATTAGCATTTTTCTAACAATTGTGTTAATATGCAGAACCTGGTGCTCTTGTGCAACTTGGTTGTGGAACAATTTCCGGAGCACTTGGAGCAACATGTGTTTATCCTTTGCAGGTTATAAGAACGAGGTAAATCTTCATGATTGACTCGACTTGGTTTTCAGGATTTGGATAAACTATTTGTGCTTTACAATGCAACTTGTCTTTCTTTTCACACTCAATTTCAATTCCTGCTAGAATGCAAGCTCAACCTACAAATACTGAGGCTGCTTACAATGGAATGTCTGATGTGTTCCGGAGAACACTTCAGCATGAAGGTCCCAGGGGCTTCTACAAAGGACTCTTTCCGAATCTTCTAAAAGTAGTGCCAGCAGCAAGCATTACTTATATCGTTTATGAATACATGAAAAAGAGTTTAGATCTCAAATAGATGGTATATACTCCTGGAAGGTTGCTTCACATTTGAGGTTAATCAGCTGATGCTAAGAGACGCTGATGATGACGATGAAAATGAATTAGGTTATTTGTCTTATTGGTGATATGGATTTTCAAAATCATACACTCAGATTTTTACTTGTCAAAAAAAGAAAAAACACTTGATTGATTTGTTGCCCTCATTGGATGTTGAAGAAATTTTTAGGAGAGTTTTCTTCTTCGCCTGACGGAACAACTATTTTGTCAATTGAGAATAGTCATCTTCATTTGGAGATTTCTGTCCCAGTTATAGGAATATCCTCTGTAAATTTACATACACATTGTAAGGTCTACACCTTACCATTTTTTTACTAAATGAATATTCAAACTCATTTTGTACCATTTCATTGTTTCACTTCGACTGAATACTTATATTTTTGGCAACTTCTTCAATTTTATATTAGATTTCTCGAATCATACAATAATTAATATGTTATTCATCAATGCGTCATGCGTGACGACACATACTCCTATATGTTATTAATATTTATTTTTTGTGGATGAGTTGTTTAACTTCTTTCCAAGTCTGGGTTGTTTCATCGTCATGAATCATTTATCATCAAAAGCATGTTGATGTATCCTGCCAGTATTGTCCAAATGGAGTCGATTGATACTTCTTCGTTCTAAAGTTACACGATATATTGTATATTTTGAATCCCAGATGAATATCTTAGTATAGAAATTTATTTTGAATTGTTTCAATGGTGTAACCGTTTGAGCAATTGAACCTCATCCTATTAGTAAAAATCATGAATCCGCCGCCACTGATTAGTAGATCGTAGAACACATTGGATAAAATAGGAAAGTAAGAATAGGGCAGTATTACTTGAAAAGAAACACAATACAGGGATATTTGATTGAACAGTAGTTCAATCCAAAGCTAAAAGGCTTAAAACATCATTATACATGTGAAACTTGAAAAACCCAACTTTTCCATGATGGAAAGTAATACAGTATGAAAATACAAGAAAAAAAGAGAGGAACTAAAATCCTGGAAGAAAGGCGTTGCCTTCCCTTTGCCTATATGACTTGCCTGTTTTTTCGCGCCTTGGTATTGACTCACATCAGATGCACCAAAGGGTGTGACCTAGTGATCGCCATTTCCTCGAGTGGTACATCAACATCCTTCTTTTTTTTCTTTCTCCACATCTTCTTGTGCTTCACAAATCACAACTAATAGGAGTTGAGTTGCTGTTTTCTCTTGTTTTATGCAAGTCCTATTATATATAACAATCTTGGAGGCATAGGATTTGTCCACTATATTATCTGTACTAGCCTAGGTCTACAAAAATAGAGAAATGACAAATCTTTATGGTCCCCATCCTAATAATATTCTTTTTGTATTAGGCCCTCCTGCTTATCCACCACTAAGGATATTTATATTCCATCTTTCAAAACATACATTTAGATAACTACAATAAGAACAATAATTATATTTTCAAATAAGTTGAGGTTAGCTATATAGATTTTCATTGTCCAATTCGCTCATGGACAGAGCTAGGGTATACAAACTCCCATGGTCGAAAAATTCTACTAAATATACTAAGTTAAAATTACTTATTAGGTATATATAATAGATATTGAATCCGCTTGATTTTTTCATATGTTTACCTTTTCTTCTTTTGAATTTCTTGATTGGATAATTGTTACATATCATTTCATAATGTATTGTATTATATTGTATTGTGTTATATTATATTGTAGTGTACTGCATTGATCAATACAACATTTGAATAGATTATACTATCATTTTCTGTCATTACATAATGTCGTGTATTAATAATATGAAGGATAAATCTACCAGAAAAGTAGGAAACAAGGTAAAGCTATTATAAAAAGATAAAATATGATTATTAGATAATAAGCACAAAAAAAAACAAATGGGAGAAAAAAAGAAGATAAGGTAATATACGATTATACTAAATCAACATTACATAAAATGAGACTTTTATGTTACATAACAATAACAAAATGAACATATTATTTAAACTAACAATACAATATAATAGAATAAGTCACAACTATCAAAATAAAGTGTCAGTGAAAATCTTATCTCGCCGCTTCATTTAAGTTGATCTCATAAACAATTAGATTAATAAAAGCAAGGAAATCTATTCACTCTCCATGTGGAGAAAAGGGAGGAAAAGAAGATAAAATCGTTTTAGTGGAATGAAGAAGAGCTAAAGTTAGCTTGACAAGTGGAATGCAAGTGGAAAGTGATGGGGTTAAAGCTTAAAAAACATTTTGACTGAGGTCCTCAAACATTAAAAAAAGGAAAATGGTTTGAAATATCTTCGAAATTTGATTGAAATTATTGTAACAATCTCAAACTTTGAATAGGATCTATTACCCTTGCACTATTTAATAGTGTATTTTATAGATATATAAGTGTCCAACTGGATAAGTTACTATTTATAATGATGTACTCCCTCCGTTCCATTTTATATGAGGTACTTTGATTCGGCACGGAGTTTAAGAAAGAAAGGAAGAGTTTTAAAACTTGTGGTCCACGATGAATGATAGAAATTTGTGTGGCTGTAAATCATTTCATTAAGGGTAAAATAGACATTTTATAGTTAGATTGTTACTTTATATAGAAATGTGTCATTCTTTTTGGGACTGACTAAAAAGGAAAGCGAGTCATATAAATTGGGACAGAGGGAGTAATATTTATGATGTCCACGTGGACACCTATATATTTTTAAAATACATTATTAAATAGTGCATAGGTAATAGATCCTGTCCAAAGTTTAAAATTATTACAGCAATTTCGATCAAAATTCAGATATATTTCAAACTTTTTTCCCATAAATTTTTTTTATAAGGATGCTGAAAGAAGAAAACAGAGGACTCAGTTTACCTACTAAAAGTAGAATATGATGCAGATTGGCTTTCCCTTCATAGAGTATAATTATTTTGAACCGTCCGCTTTTAGTACCCCAACATTATAAAATTACAAATGGTTCTAAGGAATCTTTATGGAGATTGAGAGCCACTATAATGCATTATTAAGTGGGGAATAGGGAAGGAGACATTATCCCAGTAAAAAAGGACCTAAATGTGGAAAGTGTACAATACTTGTCATTTTCCATCATAATGTTCCTTTTGATAGTGAAATTATTGATAAACAAAGTAGCTAAAAGTGATTATGTAGCTGTCTTGAGTTGGTTGATTGACTTACCTTTTTTGAAGAGGTGAATTCGGAATTTAAATTTTGTGGAGTTTCTATAATGGCCTGGATTTAATATGAGTCGGAGCCAAAAGGGCAAAAAAAAATTGCCAAAAATTCCAAAAGGGCACATCATATTTTTTTAAAACCAAAAGGGCACATCATATTTTTTTAAAACCAAAAGGGCAGCGATTTTCCTCTGACACATATTAACGCCGTGTACTCCGTTAAAAATAAAATTGCTGCCAGGGCAGCGATTTTTGTCCCTTTTTTTTTCACTAAAATCGCTGGCACAACAGCGATTTTTTAACTCTAATATTTTTTCCTCCAACTAATATCGCTGCTATGACAGCGTTTTCATAGAAAAAAAATTGGCAGCTTTTTTGGAAAATCTTTTCTTAATTATTTTTTTTAAGTTTTATTAAAGAACAATTATTTTAAAAAAAAATTGCTGACAGGGAGCCTGATTCCACCCAAAATTTTGGACTCGACGTAAAATCATCAAAATGAGGCACGAACTTTAATCGGTGTTGAATTAGGCTGTCTTTTCAGTGATTTTTGTTAAAAAAATTATTTTTTAATAAAAACGCTGCCTTGTTTTCAAAATGAATTTTTTTTAAGAAAAACGATTTAAAAAAAAATAAAATTGAAGAGAAACGAATTTTTAAAAAAAAAATTAACTAAAAAGCTGCCAAGGCAGCAATTTTCAGCCATTTGGCAGTTTTTTATAAAAAATATATATATATCTTAAAATCGCTGCCTTGGCAGCATTTTGGAGAAACAATTTTTTTTAAAAAAAAAAAATCACTGTCGCTGCCCGTGCAGCGTTTTTGCGATTTTTTTTAAAAAAAATTAAAATTGCTGCTATTGAAGTGTTATTATAAAAGCAAATTTATTTTATTTTTTTGGCGTTAATTTTTAAAAAAAATTTTCTGCTGTTGCAGCGTTATTATAAATTTTGTGGAAATTTTTTTCTTCTTTAGAAATCGCTGCCTTTGCAGTGATTTTGGTGGAACTATTTTTTTTAAGAAAAAAATTCTTTTGATTTTTTTTTTTTACAAATTTCTGTCAGCTAATCAACATCTAATTGTAAAAAAAAAATAAAAAATTTGGTGGAATTATTTTTTTTTAAAATTCTCTGTCAACCAGTCAATATTATTATCAAACGAATTTTTTTAAAAAAAATTTACAATCAGATGTTGACTAGTTGACAGAAATTTAAAAAAAAATAAAATCAAAAGAATATTTCTACCAAAATCGCTGCCAAGTTAGTGATTTTTTTATTTAAAAAAAAAAGGCACAATACATAAAATGGACCCTAAACTTGGCTTCAAATTTTAAGTATGACCTCTAACTTTCATAGTGCACAAGTAGGCACTTTAACTATCCAATTCTTAAACAAAAAACACACGAATCCAACAGCCAAATTGTGTGATATACAAACGCTCCTACGTGGCTTATTGAGCCACTCAGTGGCTGCCACATAATTAAAAAATTACACGTATTTTATAATTAAAAAAAAAAGAAGAAATTAAAATACAAAAGGGTAGGGTCGTATTTTCTTTTCTCAATTTGCTCGATTTTCACTCAATATCAGCGGAGCCCTAACCCTAATTTCTTTGCAAATCAAAGTAAAATTGTGAAGATTTGTGGTCAAAGTTCTTATCTTTTGGATGTTTATGTGTTGTTCTTCCTCAATTTAATTTGATTATGTTAATTTTTGCTTTTTGAAAGTTTATTTTTGGTAGAAGCTGTCACCATGAATGTAAATTCACTTTTTTTATACCTGAATTATTTGCAGACCAAAAAATCTTCATTATAGCTCTTTTTACACAATGACAAAAAAAATTAGAAGCCATTACATAAAAAACGACTAGAAATTGTGCACAAAAAGAGAAAAAAAGCTTGAGTACTAGAATTAGGAAGAAGAAGAAAAATGGGATTTTGATTTGAAAAAAATAAAGATATATTTAAAAGGGATTCATTAAGGGTAAAATTGTCATTTCCGCTTTTTTTTTTACTGTTGTGAGCCTCGAAAAATACCCCTGATGCGCCTGAATTGCGTCTCAATCACGCGTTATGCCAGGTTGGATTCGCGTGTTTTTTTGTTTAAGAATTGGATAGTTGAAGTGCCTACTTGTGCACTTTGAAAGTTAGAGGTCATACTTAAAATTCGAAGCCAAGTTTAGGGTCCAATTTATGTATTATGCCAAAAAAAAAACTTGTTTCTCCAAAATCGCTGCCAGGCAGCGATTTCAAGATATATATATATATTTTTTATAAAAAACTGTCAAATGACTGAAAATTGCTGCCTTGACAGCTTTTTAGTTAAATTTTTTTCTTTTTTTTAAAAATTCATTTCTCTTCCATTTTTTTATTTTTTTAAAAATTATTTTTCTTAATTATTTTTTTTTTCGTTTTGAAAACAAGGCAGCGTTTTTATTAAAAAATAATTTTTTTAACAAAAATCACTGAAAAGACAGCCTAATTCGACACTAATTAAAGTTCGTGCCTCATTTTGATGATTTTACGTCGAGTCCAAAATTTTGGGTGGAATCAGGCTCCCTGTCAGCAATTTTTTTTAAAAATTATTGTTCTTTCATAAAACTTAAAAAAAATAATTAAGAAAAGATTTCCAAAAAAGCTGCCAATTTTTTTTTCTATGAAAACGCTGCCATAGCAGCGATATTAGTTGGTGGAAAAAATATTAGAGTTAAAAAATCGCTGCTGTGCCAGCGATTTTAGTAAAAAAAAAAGAAAAAAAAAATTGGACAAAAATCGCTGCTAGGGTAGCGATTTTATTTTTAACGGAGTACACGGCGTTAGTATGTGTCAGAGGAAAATCGCTCCTGCAGGAGCGATTTTGCCCTTTTGGTTTTAAAAAAATATGATGTGCCCTTTTGGAATTTTTGGCAATTTTTTTTGCCCTTTTGGCTCCGGACTCGATTTAATACACAATAGTAATTGAATTTATATTTAAATATTTAATTGATTTCCTTAACACGTATATATATATGGTTTGAACAAAAACTATTGAGTTTGAATATAACACACGATACTCTAGATCTGCCCTAACCGTTTAGGGATTATTGAGATGTTTGCTCCATGTAATTACTTTGATTATTGCCTTTGGACAAACACTTAAAATTACTATCGACTTAAAGTTTAGTAGTATTCTAGTTCCTTGCTCTCTTTCAAAGGCAAGAAATGACATTTGACTAAAAATCTAAATTCTTGATCAACAAAGGAACAATATCGTCATTTTTGTTCAATAAAATATAAAAATGGATGATTGACTTAGTCATGCCTTAAATGATCACAATAATTTTTTTGATAATTCGAATTTATATTTCTTGATACCACGATCAAGACAAATAGTTGAATTTGTGAAATCATGTCATAAATGATAGTATTGGTAGTGATCAAAATCTTCAAATCTGCAAGACAATGAATGACAAACAGGTTACTACCTTTCTTTTTAATGAACTGTTACTTCTAAGTATGCACTTCAAGCAAAAGAACAACCGTAATAGGACACCTTTTCTTTTGTTTTTCGGACAACCACACAAATATCTAAAATTTATTTAAGATCATAAATTTTTTTAAAATTGTATCAAATCAAACGGTGTCACCTAATTGAAACGGGGGAATATGAGTGTTCAAAATTGAACCGTAACCGATAAGTCAATCACAAAATTGGTTTATTGGTATTGGGTTATCGAATAAATGGTTGGTGAACCGATTATAATTTAATAATTAACGACTTATTGGTGTGGGAGCAAATTATTCAATTTCCTTATCGAATAAACTGTTAACCCGTTAAGAATTACCATACTTACACTTTTATCTTTGATATATTATCCTCATTTAATATTTTTTCCATAATATACTATATATTGTT
>JAJOOF010005605.1:0-30798 GCA_029582545.1 Solanum lignicaule
TCCGTTTCACAAAGAATGACCTGGTTTGACTTGGCACGGAGTTTAAGTAAATAAAGAAGACTTTTGAATCTTGTGGTCCTAAATTAAAGTTATGTCAAATGTACAAAATTGCCCTTAATCTTGTGGTTTTAAACATACCACGTGGAAAGCAAAAAGTAAAATGTTACCAAAAAAGGAAAGAGGTCATTCTTTTTTAAACTGACTAAAAAGAAAAGGAGGTCATTCTTTGTGAAACGAATAGAGTAACATTTAATTTGCAATTTAGAAATCTGCATAACTAATATAAATAGTATATACTTTTATACATGAGGTAAAATCCTGATAATTCTAACTAACTACCAAACACCCAATTAGGTTTTTGAGCAATATCATTAGACATCGTAAAAGGTTTTTTTTTTAAATTCAAACTATCGACCCTAAAGCGGGAACAATAAAAGGCAAGAAGCAGGAAACTCGCATTTTCTTCTCCATTGTGCAGAAACTCACTGCTACTACAGTACTCACTACTCTGCAACAATGTCGAAACCCCAGCAGCAACCTCGAAGCCTTAATCAACGCCATAATCAGATTCTCATAAACCTCTCTGCTTCCCATTCCAAACCTCCTCCTGGTACTCATACTTTATCTGTTTTGTTGTTTATCTTCTATTTTCTAGATTCTTTGAATCGGCGAATCATTCATTGATGTTGTTTTTGTGTGTGGAGATGATATGACAAAATTGGAAGCTAGGCGAGGTTTCAATCAAAATGACGGCTTCCCCACATTCTCTTTTACTATTGATTCCGATTCTTCTCCTTCTCCAGGTATTTTCTGCTAATTCGATGTTTATCCCCTTTTTATTTTGAAAATTTCAAGCTGATATAGATGTATTTTTTGTGTGTGATTGTGTGTGGGTGTAGTTCGATTTTCTTCAAATGGTATAGGAAACGACGCCGTTCCTAGTTTTTTGGGGATTGCTGATTTCAGTCCCGATTCTGATTCATATTCGCCTTCTGGTATTCCTTTTACCTATGTAGTTTTATTTTTCTGCTGATTTCTTCAAAAGCTTGATATATAATTTTAATGGTATAGGAGAGGTAGAAGAGATTGATGATCAAAAGATTAACAATATTGCTGATTTCAGTCCAGATTCGGCTAAATCTTCTCCTTTTGGTATTATTATTCTGCCATATCTCTCTTTTTGATCAAACCTAAGTTATTCCTAATTTTGAATACTTTTCTTTGTCAAAATATGCCCTTGTTTTAATCTCTGTTTGTACCTGTTTTCTTTTAACTATTGTGTAGGATGTAATGAGATTGATGAATCCAAGCATGAAATTCAAGAGGAATTAAGTGATCAACCCAAGGATTATTCCGATTATCAGAGTTCTGGAACCGGTAAATGTTGATTGCTCGTAATTACTAGTGTGTCTCCGATTGTTTTTGCAGTCCTCTATATATACGGGACCATTAGTGTAATTTAATTTGTTATACATATTATTTACTAGGCATTTGGGATTACACCGGGTATTTTGTTGCATCAAGAAGAGTTAAAACATATCATAGCAGGTTATTTATTATTTATTTCCCTGTAATTACCTAATGTGGCATGATTGTGTAGGGGCAAAGGAGATTGATGAACCCGAGAATGGAATTCAAGAGGAATTAAGTAACCCACCTGAGAATTCTTTTGATTCTCACTGCTCTGAAATCAGTTATCTTGATAGCTTGTCTTATTCTAGTAATTACTAGGGTCTCCCAAATTCCTTCTTTTTTTATTGCTGAAAATAAGATTATGTGCTTCCTTATGTCTCTATTACAGGCTTTCCTTGTTGTGCTGCTTAACTCTTTTTTTCTTTTGAATATCTGATTTTTTGCAGGGGAAAAAGAGATTGATCAACCCACGAGTGGAACCAAAGAGGACCCACTATTATCTAAAATTGATGATAACAGTTCTTCCCTATCTGGTAGATTAGCTATATATTCCCTTCCCTGTTTAATCTCGAGTGATTTCCAGCATGTTTCTATCTCCATATTAATCAGTAAACAATTTTGCAGTGGATATGGAACGGTCCAAAGATGTGCGTGAAAACTGTGAACTCTCTCAGGAAGGCCAGAAAGATTACGAGAAAACATCAAATGAAGGTTATGTCTGTCCCTTTGAGAAATGATATGCTTGTGTCCAAAATTTTGATGTGTGCAGAGAATTTTTGTGCACTTCTGAATATTGTCATTGATGTTGATGAGCGTATGGTCTGACAGGAGAGGAGAAAATAATGAAGGTGAAGATCAAAGGTCGTCGCCGCCTTTGCAAAATTTCGGAGGATAACAATGACAGTGAGGAAATGAAGCTTAAGGATGATGAAGAGTCCAGACTTCTCGATATAACAGATTTTGATTCACCTCCTCGTCAGGTGAAAAATGCAGTTCAGAATGAACATGGTGGTTCTGGGAACGAAATAAGGGATATCCTGAATGATTTAAGTTCAAGACTTGAGATTTTGTCCATTGAGAAAAAGAGGGCACCGAAGCCCCATGATTTGACTAAGAAGAATGAAATTCCGGAATACCAAAGTGCTGGTTCCTCATTTTCACTTTCTTCTGGTTCCTCATCTGATTCAACCAAGGAATCTAGGATTGGAGGAGAAATTCACAAGGAGTATCTGAAGGAGATCGATTCAGGGTATGCATCTAAGAACGACTGTGTCGTCCAGAAGTTCAATGATACAAGATCTTCTGTTGGAGCACCAAAGAGGAAAGAAGTTAAGCAGATGGTTGGAAAATCACAGCCCATGAAGAACTCTATTTCTGCCTACAAATTTCTGGAAGAAGGAGATGCTAATGACAGTGATGGTGATTGTGTGGTTGTTGGTGATGAGAGTGTTGTCACTCAAGTGGGAAGACATAACAGGAAGGCTAGACATGAGCGTAAACGCTCAGATGACTTTGATTCACATGATTTTGTTTCAGAGGAGGATCACACTTACACACTCAGTGGACCAAAGTTCAATTATGGGTTACCTGGTAAAATTGCCAAAATGCTGTATCCTCACCAACGTGAGGGTCTGAAGTGGCTTTGGTCTCTTCACTGTCTGGGTAAGGGTGGTATTTTAGGCGATGACATGGGTTTGGGGAAGACCATGCAGGTAAAAGTCAAAGTTTCAAAAGTAATATGTTCCACAAAATAATTTCTGAAGTAACTTTTTCTACTTTTACCATGTTTTAGATATGTGGCTACTTAGCTGGATTGTTTTATTCAAAGTTGATAAAGAGAGTGCTGATTGTTGCTCCCAAAACTTTGTTGCCCCACTGGATCAAGGAATTAACTGCTGTAGGCCTTTCTCAGAAAATAAGAGAGTAAGGCTGTCTTGTTTTTATCTTGTCTTATTGATTTCAACTCCTCCTTCAACTGGTAGTATGAAATGAGAAGTGTTCATGGTACTTTCTTGGTGCAGATATTTTGCGACTAGTGCAAAACTCCGAAATTATGAGCTTCAATACGTTCTTCAGGTTTCATCTTCTATACTGATTAAAGCTTTGCAAGTTCATCATGTTTAATCTGTTTTGTACTGGACATATATAAAATATGGATTTCATACCATGCTAATGTTCCATCCACTGCTTGTGCAGATAGAAATTATCTTAATCGTAATGTAATTTGAGAAAAGAAGAGTCTACTACTTGCTTCTCTCTTCCTCTCTCCTCCTATTAGACTATACCTTTTAATATAAAGATGAGTATCTGATGTTACCTTTATAAAAAAAATGTGTATGAAGATGAGTATTTGATGTTACCTTTATAAAAAAAAAAGTGTATACAGATGAGTGTTTTACACAGTTTCATGCATTTTATACAATTTTGTGTGTATGTTTGGAACTTTTGACATATAACTGTTGGATATCTAAAGCTTCTATGGACTTCCATATTCTGGGATATATTAAGTTATGTTTTTTGGCATGGTCTATTCTATGGTTACTTCTTCCCTACTGGTAATTTATTTTTTCATTTATGCAGGACAAAGGCATTCTCCTCACAACATACGACATTGTAAGAAACAATGTGAAGTCTTTATGTGGTGATCAATATTATGAAGACAGAGATGAGGAGTTGACATGGGATTATATGATTCTTGATGAGGTACTTCTTGATTCCTGTAGGGTTGATTGTTGCATTGATCATATCTCCTGGAAAACATGATTTGACCCGATTCCCTGACCTAATAACTTGGGAAGGGTGCGGCCAGATCTGATCTTAGTTGCTTGAACATTCATAACTGCTGCGGCTGCAGCAAGTTCATAGGCCATATTTAAATATGCCATGACCTACCTTTGAGTGTTTGGAGGTTGTGTTCAACCTTCATCTTATTACTCGACATTGAAAAAGTGTTAAATTCGATTTAAATTGTTTAGCATCTCAATCATTTGCCTTAAAGCTTTCATTCTTATTGATTGACTTCTTTTTTTTACGTGAAAGAGTATATGCATGGATGAAAAATACATATCCTTGTTGTTTTATTACAAGTTTCAAGGTGTGAATGTATATAAGTTTCTTAAAGTAGTTTCTGAATTACCAGGGGCATCTCATAAAGAATCCCAGTACACAGAGGGCTAAAAGTTTGCATGAGATTCCTTGTGCTCATCGTATCATAATAAGTGGCACTCCTCTTCAAAACAACCTCAAGGTGTGCATACTTTTACCTTTTTTTATGTCAATCGTGCTATGATGTCAGTTGAAATTATATAATCAAGTTAAATTTTGTGTTTGCTTTTCCTGTATTCCTATCCCTCCTTACCCCCAAACAGGAGTTATGGGCGCTGTTCAACTTCTGCTGCCCTGGGCTGCTGGGCGACAAACAATGGTATACCGACATGTTCAAATCCAATCTGCTTATATAAAGATATTGGGCTTGAATAACATGAAGCTACTTCTTTCTGAAGGTTCAAAGAGAAATATGAGCATCTCATTCTTCGTGGAAATGATAAAAATGCTTATGACAGAGACAAGCGTATTGGCTCAGCAGTTGCGAAGGTGATTGCTAAACCAATCTTTTATACTCTGTGTATGCCAGTTTCTTCTGTGTTCTTATGTTTCTTGATTGCTTTCTTCTTTGTAAGGTTCAATATCTACACAATTTAAATGATGCTGTGGTATCGTTCCATCCTTTGTATTTGTTATCATCGATCTTGAACAATTCATGTCTTCTGAGAACTTTCCTCTCACTCTGGAATAAATATTGGTCCTGCCCTTAGAATTCAAGACACTATAAGGGTTCATTTGGAAGAGTGCATTCGATAAAATAATGCATGTATTAGCTTTGTGTATTACTAATATCTTGTTTGGTAGACTTTCTCAACCTATATACACTATATTCGGTATTAAGGTATGTATGCTAATACATGGCAATCCATGGTATTAGTAATGCAAAGGGTTTTAATGTATGCATTAATATGATTGAAGGCACAATTTCCCCTCAAAACTTTTGACACGTCCTTTCCACCATATTTGTGGAGGGAATTCTTGTAAACCTTAAAAATTATGCAATGCATGTTATTTTTAATATACCAAACCAAACACTGCATAAGAAATAATCTCAGCATAACTAATACAAGTATTACTACACCATATTTAGTATTTGTCTTAAACACCCTACCAGATCACCTGAAGTCCTTTTTGGCAAAGCTAATTAATACTTCTGCATCTTTTTCATTCTCTATTCTTTTTTTAAAAAACTCTCCTCCGACCAAAAGCAGAAAAATAACTAAGCTAGATAGAAAATGTAGGTCCTGCATTCTGGTCTTCACATTATATGCCATGGATATGCACATCTTTGGTGTTTTATTTTCATCAGAGAAGATAGCCGATTGATATTTGCCTTCTCAAGCTTTTGAGTTGCATTCTGGGACCTGTCAAGTTGGGGTTTCCTGGGTCTGGAAAATTGTGCTTTTGTTCTTTGTTAATCGCCTTGAGTTGTAAGTGATTAAGCAATAACAACACACAACTCATTGATGGTGGTTTTTTCAGAGATGGTTGGTTGCTAGGTTTCTCAAGCTTGAACAATTTTCACTGTATTTGATGAACGTACATCTGATATGGAAACTACAGTGGCTTAATAGCTAAACTTCTCAGTTCTTGGCATTATAGCTAAACTGATAACTCAAGTCTGAGTGGTACAAATTAATAACACTGCTTTTGGATATAAAAGAGAAGTGACTTCTACTCAACATGTACTTCCTCTTTCTAATTAATCTCTGTGAAAGAAGAGAAAAGACGAGTCAAATCTACTTTTCATGATGGATAAACTTACAAAATGGCTTCTTATATAGGAGTTTTTCGCCTTTTCTTATAAGGTGAGTTATCTTTCATACAAAGATCCTATAATTCTAGCTCTGTCACAATGTGGAGAATAGAAGGATTTTTATATTAATAACTGCACATATTTTAGATCAATATTGCATTATATAGTTTATGAATCGTGTAATTTCCTGGTATTGGGTCAATTTTTGTCATCTCTGTTTGATTTTTTGCTATATCTCTGTTTCTGAAATCCATGTGGGGTTATTGGCTTGTAGCAGATGCTTAATCCCACTAAAATTTGTTACCGTGCATTGTACAGGAATTGAGGGAACACATTCAGCCATATTTTCTGCGACGTCTCAAGAGTGAGGTATTTTCTGATGATTCCTCGACCAGCGCAAAACTTTCCAAGAAAAATGAGATTATTGTGTGGCTTAAATTGACAAATTGTCAGGTATTAGTATGTTTCCATCACTTTATCAGTTTATCGTTGATTTGTCTCTCAAAGTAGCTTGTTCTGTTAGTCTTCTGTTTCGGATAAACTATTTAGAGTTTCTTCTAATATTGTACCTTACTGCATTGTTCAGCGGCAACTCTACACAGCTTTCTTGAAGAGTGAGATTGTCCTGTCATCCTTTGATAGGTCTCCGCTGGCTGCACTTACTGTAATGTTCCAGATGAACTTCTTCCATGCCTATTCTCTCTGATTATTTCATAAGTTTTTACTGGATTTATGCAACAAGATAACTAGTGATATTTTCATCTAGAATTTGCTTTATATAATCATCTCTCCCTATTGCTAACAAAGATCGCTAAGCACGTTAATACTTGTACCTCGACCTTGAAATACTAGATTATGTAGACTTGGCTTCCAAACCAAATTTTGTTTTCCTCATTTCTTGTGACTTGTTGTTAACACTTCATTCATATCTCCAACTTTTCTTTTTTCTTGTAAAAGAACAGATCTGCAAAAAGTTTAAGTTACTATAATTCTAAAAGAATTACTTTGCAAGCATACTTGGTATTTCAGGTTCTACCTATTGCCAACTGTGATTCTTCACGACTTGTAGATGAGAAATTCTATAGAAGAAGCATATGAAACACAGCTGAGTTGTTAGGCAACAACTCTAATTTGAATTTGTGGTTGGAGACACGTATACCTCTAATCCCCTTTTAGAAGCCAGATTATGGGGTCAAAAGTAATTGTTGGACAAAATCAAAATGAAAAAGGCAGGTCAGACTAGTTACTCTATCCTTTATCAAGAGAGAGAGAGACATAAAATCGTCGATCTTACCTCCTAACAATTAGGGGCTTGAGATTTGAGCCTGCAAAGATCTTGTTGATGCATCTTTTCATCCCTAAAAATTGTTTTGGTTGTTTATATCCGTACTATAGTTTCATTTGGCACTTCTCAATTTGTAATGCATGAATTTCATAGCTCCTAATCACTTTACCTTTTCCATTGTTATTTTTTCTCTTTCATCTCTAGGTACATCTCTCGTCCTTTCACCTGCATATATAAGTTGTATCTATTTCTTTGGCTCGACTAGACTTCATTAAAGGATTCTAGGCTTGTTCTTAAACTTAGTTTTTCTTACGTCTTTGCTAGGGGATTTTGTAGCAGAATTGGACTAAATTATAAATAATGTACATTCATGTTTTTGTAGCTGTAAGAAGTAAATGCCTATTACATTTTTCACTAGCAATTACAGACAAGCATTATCATTGTAGGATAGAGACTTCATTTTCACTTAAGATTCTGTTGTGTTTTTTTTTTTCAACTTGAGCAGTTTAAAAAAAAAAAAAAAAGATTCTGTTTTTTTTTTCTTTTTTGCTTTTCAAAATTGGTTTGTACGTTGGCCCTTCCCACGTACTCACCCCTTAATCACTTTACTAAAGTATACTTCCCTTTGATAATAGAATCCTCCCTATCCAAATATTCCTTTTGCATATATACATATGTGTTGTGCAAAGATGTTTTCATCACTTCTCCGATATTCTCTTAATCAATCTAGTTTTCCATTGCTGGCCATCATTGCCATTACATTTTAATTGTATGGTGTTAAATATTGATCGTGTCCCCTGTATTGGGTTTATGGCACATAACCTGTTTTGAAAAGCTTCACGTAACTCTCTCTAATCTTTTAGAATTGAGATTGGTGATTGTAATTTGATGTTCATTCTGGAGTCTGGTTCAAAGCAAGCTTGTAGCTTTTATTGTTTAGTCTTGCTCAAGACATCTGCACGTCTTTTTTGTCAAATCTCACATGACACTCAATTTATATTGAACAGATCTTAAAGAAAATATGTGACCATCCACTACTACTAACAAAGAGGGCAGCGGAAGAAGTTCTTGAAGAGATGGATTCAACATCAAACCACGATGACCATGCTGTGGCAGAGAGATTGGTTATGCAAATGGCAAATGTCACTGAGAAACTTGAAGAGGAAGTATCACATGATGTTTCCTGCAAGATAACATTTATACTGGCTTTGTTGGTGAGATGTCAATAGCATAAGTGATGTTCTACCTTACCTTAGCAATAGCTTGTCTTTATAATTCAAATGTTTCTTCACGCAGGACAATTTGATTCCCGGCGGGCACAATGTGCTTATCTTTTCTCAAACACGCAAGATGCTTAATCACCTCCAAGACGCTTTAATATCCAATGGGTTCCAGTTCATGAGGATAGATGGAACCACCAAAGCTACTGACAGACTGAAGATTGTTAATGTTTGTCTTCTCCTTGTTTTTGATATTTAATTCTCCATAAAATTTTGTCCTGATTTTGTATGCCAATTTTACAGGAATTCCAAGAGGGTCGCAGTGCTCCAATATTTCTTTTAACTTCTCAAGTTGGCGGTCTAGGTCTTACACTCACAAGAGCAGATCGAGTGATTGTTGTTGATCCAGCATGGAATCCAAGGTATGCTTGGAATGACTTTGTAATATCTTCTTAGAGTTACCTGATGACTGACATATTTCTAATTATCTTGTAGCTGGATAACATTAATGTTTTAGACTACCCAGAGAATTTTCAGTCTTCCACTTCCCATTTGATGATGTCCAATAATCTTGTTTAATCTTAAATTTCTCTTATGCAAGTAACGCTTTGTCTTCAAACTTCTGCCAATTTCTGGTCCACTTTTCTTTAGATCCTCAAAACTTATATCAGTAGTTCAGTACCCAAAACCATCTTCATGAAAAACGACGCCATTAAGAATGTCATTTTAATATCTAGATTGTTTATACTGCCATAATCTATTTGGTTGGGTTTTTATATTTATTCTTAATCATGATAAAATAATTCATTGCATAGATGTCAAGTATTATTTTAGTTGAAGAGTAAGGTCACCCTGTGCCTTCTTTTTTAGTAAGATCGTAAGCCAGGAATTGCAATCTCTTGCTTATGCCGCATACTACTTAGAATATATTCTTCAATGAAAAGTTTGGATTGTACTTATCAGACATTATTAAATGGCTACATGCAGATAAGAAAGCTTCTTTATGACAATGTTCCTAGTGCCTTCTATGATTAGTACGAGTTCTGATAGTTTGACTGTATGCTATCTATATTATAGATACTATTTGTTTTTATTGTTGTATTTTGATTGTGAATTGGTTGCACTTCTTTTCATATGTGTTTTCTTTAGAAAATGTTCATACTTGAGTTTCATGTCAAAGTGTGTTACTGCCTCCATGCCCTCTTAGATAAATGTGTTTGTCCATGAATTGAATCTAAGACTATAATTTGACTTTTATATTGTGTTAATGATACTAGAAGAAGTAATGCTCCTATTAAAGAATGACGGGATTTGGGGTAGAGGGTCAAACAATTCAATTTTGGACAATTTGGACATAGATTTTTTATCTACTTTTTAAAAATAAAATTTCACATTTAGAGCCTGTTTGGATTGGCTTTTATCTTTTGACTTATAAGTCAAAATCCGCAAGTTAGAAATCCTAACTTATGTCTTTTGGCCTATTTTAGCTTAAAATCAAGTGCTTATAAGCACTTTTTAAATTTTTACCCAAACACTAAAAAGTGTTTAAAAACCATTTTGGGTTAAAATAAGCCTACCCAAATAGGTTCTTAGAATCCATTTAAATTGTAAATCACAGTTTTTTTATAATTGAAGTTACTTAAAGTTTCCTCATGATTGGTGATACAATGGGACAAGCAGGAAAAAGAATAGTAGTTTCTAAAAACCAAATTCCGAAGATTAGGGCTACAATCCCACTCCTAGACATTCAGGATTGTATTTATCTTGTAAGGTGAGGATGTAGTCACAATCAAATGAGCACTTACCAATAGGAATCTCATTTGTCCACATTGATGAGATCTAAATGTTCATTGTGAAGTGCTTCTTCTTCTTTCTGTTTTTCCCGTACTCTTTTTTTTTAGGGATTAGATTATAGCCATTTACTTTCAAACTTGCAGCACGGATAATCAAAGTGTTGACCGCGCCTACAGAATTGGGCAGACGAAGGATGTTGTTGTTTATAGATTGATGACTTGTGGCACAGTTGAAGAGAAGATTTATAGGAAACAGGTATATATTTGTATTTACACTTGAATGAGTAGTGGTAAATATACAATTGGTTAATGATGAATGAGTGAACTTCAATAGTTGTGACCCTAAATGTTTAATACATCAACTGTTATGTGTGGGTGGCTATCTTGAGAAGTCTGGTTATCATTATCTGATGTTACTAAACTAATGCCTATTCTGATGGAGTTTAGGCGGCTAACATTGTAGTGTCATAGCTAACTGCATGGTCCTTGTGTCATGAAGAACTCTAAAATAAAAGATGCTCTTTGTTATTTGTGTAAAATGAGAGACAAAAAGAGAAATTCTTATTGAAATTGGTTGTTCACTAAAGATGCGCTTGCGTTTATACAACCTTTAGTCTATGCATAAAATAAGTAATCACTTTTTATTTCAATAGTACAGATAACTAATCTTCTAAAATTAAGTATAGAATATCTTATGAAGTCTTTTGAATAATATTTCCTACGTATCAATGAATCTCGATTTATTGTGAATCTAAACTCATTTTAAACTTACAATTTTAATCATTCTCTTGACTTATATTCAAGTTAATTCTAAGACCAAGAGAAAGGCAATTCGAAATTAGTGTGATAAACGTGGAATTCCTAGAGTTGAGGATCTGACCAGCTTTTAAGAAACTTCAATACTTCTATTAATGTGTGAGGTCACATCCTTTGGCAGAAGTCAATTGTATTGTTATTTTATCTTCCCTATAATGCACTCTATCTAATACTTATGGTTCAGGTATACAAAGGGGGATTGTTCAAAACAGCAACCGAGCACAAAGAACAAATCCGTTATTTCAGTCAACAGGTATATGCATGGTTAGGTGGATATTCTAATAGTAATATTTGGTATATCTAGCTGCCAATATGAACAGTGCTGATTCGCTTGTGTTGTCAACTTTTCAGGATCTTAGGGAACTTTTCAGCCTTCCCAAAGATGGTGGTTTTGACATATCAAATACTCAAAAACAGTTGAATGAAGAGCATGATCATGAGCACAAAATGTAATGTGTTTATATCTCATGTAATTTTGAGTGATTGTTCTCCTGTCGAGCTTTGACATGATTTCAGATTGTTTCTCAGGGCTTGTGTCCCATAAAATCAGCAATAATTTATGATTATTTCCATAAGCCAAGTTGTGCTTTTGTTGTCGACTAGTTTTTACAATGGTACTCATTTTGCTGCAGGGAAGAGACTTTAAAGGCCCATGTAAAGTTTTTGGAGACTCTGGGTATAGCTGGAGTTAGCAGCCATAGTCTGCTTTTCTCAAAGACAGCGCCTGTGGCAGCTGTCCAAGATGAGGATGAAGTGAAAATGTAGGTCAAATGATTTTTTTATTCTGGATCATGCCAAAGCGTTAGACACTATTGTGCGGATGATACTATTTTATAGTCTTTTCATCCTACTCGGATTAGCAATATACTTCTGGAGGAGTTGAACTAGCTTTTTTATTCATCAATTATCTTACTCAGCTTCATTGCCCCCACATGAAATGTATAATCCTACTTAGCTTCATGCCCCACTACATATGATCCTAATACAAGGACATGAAAGAAGAGATAAGATTATAGTAAATCTTTAAGTATTATGGGGAAGTAGGAACAATCATTTTTAGGAGGGAACAACTGTGTAGTTGAAGCACACAAGGACCCACAAAACCATAGCAACTAATATTTCTGTATCTTCTTAAGATCAGTTTTAATGGCTTATAAACTCAACACATTGCACTCCTCAAGCAATTGGAGACTTTAACTTGAAACTTGCTAGGATTTCTAGTGAGACTTAGAAACAATTCTATTATAACCCTATGCTTCATACTGTTAGTAACAAAGCAATCCTAGCAAGAAATGATCATTGTCTTTATTGTTCTAATTTGCAATAACTCTAGTTTTTCTACTATGCTTTCCTGATTTGCTTTCCCTGTCTTTTTCTTATTCTTGGTGACTCTTGCTTATTTTTACTGATTCTGCTTAGACCAAAAAAAAACTACTCATGCAATAGTATAATTGCTAAATTAATAGTAATAAATATGATGCTGTGTTTCAAATTAATCATTTTACCAAGTCGAAAAGAAGAAACTCATTATATCATTTGGTTTTTCCTGTCAGCTTGTGCAACTTACAGTTTAGTTGGGATTAACATAGTATTACGTAGTTACTGTGAACTTGCATCCTATATATTGCATTATTTGTATGCTTCACTTGCTTAAAGCTACAGGAATCTTTTTTTTTATTATTTTAAATGCTTTTTGCTGTGAAAATTAATTTGAATCTATGAGTTTATTCTGATAAGCATGTGCAAGCGTTGCCTTATTGTTCAGGATCTTGAAGATCAGTGACTTGGCTCATTGATAGTGTCCCTTGCTAGTGTGCTACCACATCATCTTTTTCCCTTTCTTTCCCAACTAAAAGATTGTCACTATGCCCTGGCTGATTTTTGGACCATTCTTAGTGTGCACTCTGAAAGTAGCTATGTTTTTTCATCTGTATTGTGTTGTTACCATCACCTTCTAAGAGTTTTTGTTTTCTACCTGTATGTGTAGTGCACGAGAGAGGATGACATACATTGGGAACTCATCATCACACTCATCAGTTGAACGTCCTGTTGATGCGTATGACTCATATAAATCTCAATTAGTAACTGCAACTCTATCTATAATAGTCTTTTGATTTAGTTCCTCCATTCTTCTTCCAGGAGTCAGTATGCTTTTAAGCCAAAGGATGTGAAATTACAGAGAAAGTCTGTACCTACTAGAGTTGATCGTACAGAATCTCAAATCCAGGATGACCTCAGGCGGTGTTATGCATTACTTGCGAATAAGGTATATCATGAAGCTTATAATAAATACTTAGTATATGATGGTATAGTATCAGTTAATCTTTTTAACTTTTTTTCAGGAAATGATTTCCAAGTTATCTGATAAAGGGCAGAACTTAGAAAGGCGAATCGCTAATCTGTACAAGGAGCTGGAAACTATTGGAATGGAAAAGGATAACAAGGATGAAATCATTGACTTAGATGATGACATATCTGAACAATTCGACAGGGTTGTAAATGTGTAAATATTGCTTTATTTCCATATCAACTTTTTTTGTCATTTTTGACACTTCAAAGTAGGAGCATTTTTTGTTGCAAGAAAAATCCTTCTTGTATACTTTTTGGGTAAACACTTATCTGTAATTAGTTGGGGATATTTTTAATGAGTGCATTTAACCTTTTTGGTCTTTAAACACATTGTGCATTCTTGAGTTAACCTTTTTTTTTTTTTTTAATTTGCAATATGCAGTAACAGGGGGAAAGGAAAACTAATTTTCTACAGGAAATAGTAAGAACACTTTAAACGTAGTATTTTTTTTCTAAAATATACGATCCAACATAATATACCATATCCATACTCATGTTATAAGTTTATACACGCATAGCAAGCATTAAATTAGTTGGTATTATCACAAATCACCCATAATTATTACAGGTCATTCAGATGGTGAAACTTAATAACAAAAATAAAATAGATAAGTATTAAATAGTAAAAAAAACATTTCTATAAAGTAGACGAACAAAAGTGAATAGAAACTGGAAGTACTTTGTAAACCACAGATTTTTCTTTCAGTCTTTCAGATATATCTGCAGTGAGGTCTCCGTAAACCTCATCATTATCTTGTGGAAGTAGAGATGTTTCCAAAAGACCCTCCATTCAAAAATCCAGAAGTGCAAAAAAATAAGAATATGGAAACTGGTGAATATGTACATGGCAAAAAATGGTCAACAGTTTCTAAGCTTGTAGATTATATAAAATACTTAAATAAGCTGTGACTCACGAAAAAAACAGAAATGTAATATTAGCAAGAGTAATAAACACTTCTCTGCAAACTAAAATTAAGGTTGCAATAACAGGTCAAACAGTAGAATTTCCAGAAATGGTTAAACCTCTCTATTGACAACTAAAGTTATTTTCTTACAACTACATATGAACTCAGATGTTTAATTACAACTCAACTTTGGATTTGATTTACAATAACTCACCTGTGACAATCTACTAATCATTTGCTCATACTCTTGGCAGCATTTGTTACTACACCCCAAAAAGAAGCTGTGGAAAAAGGAGATAGTTGAAGAAAAAATCAGCCCAGGCTAGGCAAAGGAGGAGGTCAATGGCTGCAAACCTCTCGTACCAGGACCCAGTGATGGGGGCAATCAATCGAGAAGGAAAGCTCGGTATTTACAGAAAAAGGGTTACTTGATATAGCCATAGACATCTATCATAGGAATGGTTTGTCAAAACTTGAAGAGCGACTAAATCTCCCTTGCAAATAATCCTCCACGGAAATGGTTGGTCCCGTGCTGGTACATGAAAGTGAGGACTCATCCTCCAAATTCAGCAATGCGAGATTAATAAAGGATTGTATGTTTGAGGGTGGTTGTTCACCATCGACAGCATCTACTTCTTCTGAAGCTTTGCCTTCTTCCATCGCCCACTTCATTGTTTCAGCCTCACCTTGGAGGAGTTTTACCACCTATTTTTTAAAATAAAATTTAATACCATTAAATATTACAAATGCAAGGTGGCAACATATTTAGTACAAAATAACCTCAACTTGAGTGGCTGACAAAGTTCACTCACGATGTCAATTTGAGGTCTAATTCCAGGAGCTCGTCTGATGCACAGTGATGCCGCCGAGACCATTCTCTCATATTGATCATGATCATAAGTGTCAATCAAGCTCGGATCTAGCAACTCCTTCGTGTTCCCACCCTTCAGAACTTGTTTCGCCTGAAAATCGTTATCAACAATTTGAAAGGCTCAATCTAAAATGCAGCGGGAAGAAAAAAAGATATTTTGCTCACAATTTGTAAAGACGACAACTTACCCACATGACTAAGCTTTCCTGACCTTTCCCGTTGCCATTATCAATTGGCTTTTTACCAGACAAAAGTTCAAGGAGAACAACACCAAATGCATACACATCAATCTTTTCAGTTATCTTTCCATGCATAAAGTACTCAGGAGCCAAGTAGCTGCAATATAATATCAGTTATGAACTGACAAAGGCTTTTTTTTTGTTGATGAAGTGATGTAGACAAATTTTATTTGAACTCAAAATGAAAAAATAAGTTACCCAAATGTTCCAGCAACATCAATGCTATCTAAATGATTTGAACAGCTTGAGGCCGGTGTTGCAAGTCCAAAATCTGAAAGCTGGATGCAAAACAGCAGTTAATACTAGTTATTCACAGAAAAACGCAACTTAAAGGAAGAAGAATAAACAACCTGTGGCTCAGAATCATCGGACAGGAGAATGTTTGAAGATTTCACATCCCTGTGGATTATGGGCCCATCAGCTGCATTGTGTAGGTGGTCCAGTGCCTCAGCAACACCCAAAGAAACCTTGTATCTATCTGCCCAGCTAAATGAATTTTCATCCCTTTTGGAACCTAGCAGTTTACATTGTTGTCATTACAGCAAATCAGGAAAAATAGCTTAAGCCTCCAAAAACAAGCAGCAAATATCTAGTTATAGGTACCATGGAGATTCTCTTCTAAGCTTCCTCTGGATAACAGATCATAAACCAGTAAAAGGTTGTTCTCCTCTAAACAAAACCCAATCAGTGATATAATGTGCTTGTGATGCAGAGTTGTGAGTATCTCTATCTCTGAACGGAATTGCTGTGCCACAGCTTCTGATGGCTTCAATATTTTCACAGCCAGTTGCTTGCCATCTGGAAGGCACCCTTTGTAAACCTTACTGCTGCCTCCTTTTCCAATCAAATTCTCTACAAATATAGATACATTAGTGAAAAAGTGAAGAAGTTATGCCCATAATTGCAAAGTTCAGAAAGGTGGGGACTTACCTGGCAGGAAATCAGATGTTGCTGAACAAAGCTCCTGGTAATTGAACAATCTGCACATTGATGAGTACCTTTCAGTAAGACCCTCCAGTTCCTCAGGAAGGACAATAAAGCATTCATTTGAAATTGGATCAGCATCACTTCCGACAGGAATAATTGCCCCCTTCCCTTCATCCAAGTTTGTACGATGAGGCTCATCCTTGTCAGATACACTCTGTTTATGATCAGGGTAGATAGCTGCAAAAGATTGCCGACTTGGTCGTTTCCAAACCCAATGCATCACAGAGGACCTTTTCGCGGGAAATTTATCAGGTGCCACTATGTTCTGAAGAAAAACTCGTCGAAGCAGTGTCCAGCGAGACTTTGACTCCCGGACTTCAATAGGCTTAACAGGCACCAAAGCCATGTAATTGTTCTCTGTTGTACAAGAGTTTTCTTCCACAGCTTTCTTAGGCATTAAGCTCAGAGGACTTTTGTTCAGTGTCTTCCTCCTCTTGAATCTTGATTTAGGCACATCTGAGTCACTAGATTCATCTCCATCCGAAGCACTAGCTTCCCTTTGATAAACAATCTTGCCATTGTCAACGGCAATAACAGAGATGCTCTTTGTCACTTTCCTAGCACAGTATTTTGCAAGTGACACTGATGACCGAATGGCATGATGACTGCCTGAAGTCCCAATAATCAAATTTATAGCACTTTCCAATTTCGCCTCGCGAGCAAGAACTTTACGAACTGGTGATCCTCGACAGACTTTAAGCTTCAAATGCACCTAAACAAAGTTCATCCAAATCCAGATTTTAAAAAAATGGACTTGGATCCTCTAACTAGGCAGCAGACAAACAGAAAAAGGAATTATGCAAATCAAAAATCAAGTTTACTGTAACTATACAAATTTGGATCTAAATTTAAGAAATTCCACAAGAAAGAAGTGATCCACTAACATACCACAAAAATTGTGAATTAGAAATCCCAGTCCTCAATAAATTATGAATTCACCTCCAAAATCCAAATACTCGCATACAGCATAAGTGATAAAATTACTAATATAAGGACTGCTACAATTCTCCTACACAACTTTGGTGCAAGGAAACCAAACAATCATTTGAGAAATCAAAATCCTGATGCAGAACCAAGGAGTCAGTACTTCTCTTGAAAAAGAAAAAAAAGATCATTCAGGCCCTCAAAACAACTACGGTTTCAGTTCTTCGGATATCTGGCTGGCAGGGATTTTCGCTTATTTCCTTTTCATCCTATTTCCTGTTCTGCTCTACAGATAGTAAACTCAATAAAGCCATCCGAAGAGAAGGAGTTTTTGTGAATAAACCTGCTTTAAATTGCAGAAGCCCTCATAAGCAGCCAGCATCAAGTCAAATGACTTCACCAGTGAAAGAGGTTCTGATTTATCTTCAACAAGATCAAAATAAAACAAATGAGAGCACATTAAAACTGAACAAAAAAAAGTGTGAAAGGGAACACCATGAAATCAACCACTGCGAGTTAAATGAGAAAGTCCTCCTACATAATGTCTAGTTCACACATGATAGATCCAAAAAATTCCTCGACTTTGCACATTATTCATCACTAATGAAACCCAGAAAATGTATAAATAATCCAAACACTAGAAGAAGAAAACAAACAGTGAAGAAATTACACACAAAATTGTCAACTATTACATCATCAAATGAGCCGTTGTGTGTGAAAATGAGACAACTGCATAATACCCAGAGCAGAAAACCAAAAATTAACAGAGAAAAGTGAAACAAATTGCGAAAGCAAAATCAAAGAACAGAAATTACCATAACTATTACTCATCAAATCAACGACTAAAATAAGACAGAAATACATACTCCTAATACCCATTACACAAATAGGGTTATCCGCAGAAAATTGTGAAAAAACTCAGCAATTTCCAAACTATTAAACCATCAAAAACCCTTCCACTGCGTGTATACACAATACACACAACATATACAGTAAAAAATTCGAAATATGGAAGAAAACCCCTAACCAAATAAAAGAATGACAACAATGAAGAATACCCATTAACATAAACAGCAAAAAAAACACAAAAACTGTTCAACTTCTGGCATAATTTTACCAGAATTTGGATCGATAACATGTACAGCCACTACATGATCTCCAGTCTGAGCAACCTTAACCAAAGCCCAAGTGAGCAACTCTTTACTTCTGGAATCTAACTTCACTCCCACCACTGCCACCACCCTTCCACCCACTTCTCCGGCGCCGTCATCACCACTAATACTGACACTACCAGTCGTAGTATTACTATCGTTGACACTACTAGTTGTAGTAGTATTACTATCGTCTCTTTCCACTGCACAACTACAGTTTCCATTAGATACTTTCATTGCTCCGATTTGTAGCCAACAAGGCCGCAGTGTTTATGTAATCGGAGTTTTCCTCTTTCTCTTTCTCTTTCTCTCACTAGAAATTCATTGGAGGGTTTTGAGAGAGAAAATCGCACACTACCCTTGCCTTTTTCGTGTGTGTAATATTGGGGAATTAGTAGCACTCTTTCGGTTCCGTTCTATATTAGTTATCCACTTTTTTTTTTTACGAACTTTTAAGAAATCATTCTCTATTTGTTTATATTTATTATATGACTATTTTATCGTATTATCTTTATTAATAATTATTTTCTTTATTTATTTTTATTTATCACTTATTTTTAAAATATATGTTTATTTTTACTTGTCACTTTCTGATATATCAAAAAAAGATGAAAAAGAATTTCATATTTTACCCTTAGCATTTAATATTAGTCTTCATATCATTTTTCATAAACTCAATACTAATAATGTGGTAAAATACTTATATCAATAATTATTTTTTCGGAAAAGGGTCAAAATTGCCCCTGAACTATGTGAAAGAGATCACTTATACCCTTCGTTACATTTTGGGATCAAAAATGTCCCTGCTGTTATCCAAAGAGACCACAAATACCATCAAGAGTTAACACCCCAAATTTTTATTGACATGGCAAGCCACGTGGGACTAATCCTTCCACCTAGCGTTGCCAACTAGGATTCACTACAAAAGAACTAGACCTTTAGCGGCGAAGCCAAGAAAATCGTCACTAAAAGTTTTTAACTTTAAATTTTAATTTTGTGTTTTTTTTCTTCATTGTTTTTAAAAAACAAAAAATGATATCGATTAAGTAGGAGTTTGGAGACACTGCATGTTTTATTTTTATGTCATATGTAAATTTATAAAATGTACAATGATGCATTATATAGTAGGAGATTTGAATCGAGAAGTAATTTTGATGATTTTTCGTAATAATATTGGATGTTTTTAATATTGATATTGCAAGTTATTTATTTTAGAAAATTAGGTTGCAATCGAAAATTAATTATCATATTTTTTTGTTGAAAAAATAAGTTTTACTAGTGAATTGTTGTTGGAGCGTTAGTTGCCACTAAAAATACTCATAACCTTTAGTGGCAATATTTTGAGAATTTGTGGCGACTTTGTTGCCACTAAAGGTCAAGTTCTTTTGTAGTGAATCTTAGTTGGCAACGCTTAGGTGGAGGGATTAGTCCCATGTGGCTTGCCACGTCACTAAAAATTTGGGGTGTTAACTCTTGAGGGTATTTGTGGTCTCCTGGGATAATGGCGGGGGTATTTTTGATCCCAAAATGTAATGGAGGGTATAAGTGGTCTATTTCGCATAGTTCAGGAGCAATTTTGACCATTTACCGTTATTTTTTTAATAGATGTGTCAAGTCAAAGTGACAAGTAAAAATAAACTGATGGAATAGTATTCAATATTAGATCTTAAAAAATAATATTTTACTCCCTCCATTTTATTATATAATACACTTTTATAATTAATTTGTTACAAAAAGATGACACACTTTTTTTTTTGAAATCTCAGGAAAACCAATAATTTCTATCCTACGTGTAAGCCCTCACTTATGCTCTTTGGGTGAGCACTTCATTGTGCATAATCCGTAAATCACAAAAAATGTAAACCACACTAATTAAGTCATGCACGACAAATTCATTTCAATCTCATATTTTCCACACGAGAGATCCACCTCCCAATCACTCAACTTTAAAATTTTAAATTGTAATTTAAAAATATTAATTTAGAATAATTATTTTTAATAATATAACAATTAATATGAGACGGAGGAGTATTAGCAAAAAGGGTAATGATGAGAATTAATTATTACATATATAACTGATTTTGTCAGAAAGGGTGCTGTTTTAATGGGTGTGATCGGAAATTTCGGGGCTGCAAGTTACGTTAGGCATCTTTTTTGTCTTTTTTAGTTTATAATAATACTAATAATAGTAAAATATATCCATAAACAATGTTAATTTTTTATTATATTAGTGTAATTTAACGTTTTACAAATATGAAATATTAGAGTATTATTTTTATTAAATTACTCTTTCTGCTCCAATATAAGAATTGTTCCATCCAATATAAGTATTGTATTATTTTAGACCAGAAAATAAAACAGTTTGGAAAAACCAAAAGACACTGATTATTATTATTTTTAAATATTTTTTCCGTTCAGTGTTTCATTAGTGCAATTTTTAAAAAATAATAAATAAAATGATAATTTTATTATATCACCATTATTATTTTTTTGTTTCAATTTATGTGGTATCACTTGACTTGACACCAAAAAATTTAAAAATAAAAACAAAATTAATAGTCTAAAACACTACTAAAGATGAAAGGGGAAACTTCAAATTAAATTATTTATAATTATAAAAATGTGATATTCTTCTTATGACGGATTAAAAAGAAAAAAGTATCACGACATAAAAAGTACTACTACTATGTAGTGTAAATGAATTGGAAATAATTAAAGCATTAGTAACAAAGATAAAAATAAATATAAATTAATAAATTATTTTTTTAATTTCTAAACTTGACTAAAAAAATAAACATTTATTCTTAATATAAAGTTAATAAGTAAATATGAACGAAGGAATATTTTAGAAGAAAATGTTGCAAAGATACATAAAATAATATAATTGAATAACTCTTATTAATGATTTTGTAATTAATGTATCAAAATCGAGGAAAATAAACTTATAATAGTACCTACATATCTAGGGGTAGCTTCAAAGTCATCGTTCTCAAATTTTCATCTCTTTTTAGATGTAGATGTATTTCATGTGCAACTGGAAAAAAATAATTCCATTCAAATATTATTCATCTATAGTAAATTATTATTTTTTACTTCGACACAAAATTTATGTACACATGTCTTTAAATTATTAAAAATATGTAATAAGACAGTCCTATTTACAATACTAACAAACCAAATGAAATTAGGAGTAAAAAATATTTTTAGCTAACAAATTCTAATTAAACGTAATTAAATAAATACCATAAATAATAAATGAGCAGTAACAAATTCTAATTAAACAATAAACATTTAGCTAACAAAATGCATGCTCATTTTGTGAAGCCGTACATCTTCATTCTAGTGGACCCATTTTCAATCATAATTTATGCAAGTTTTTGCGCGAATTATTCCTCAAATAGATTAATGTTTAAATTTTATCTCTTATATTTTAGGTATTTATATTTATATATCTTAAGAAAAATTCCACAAATTGACAAATATTATCAATGTATTATTCAATTTAACTATAATTTTACATAATTATGAATTACCGCTATAAATTAATGAAATTTGTTATTAAATTCAGGACTCACTAAAGTGATTTGTATCGGGAATAAAAGAAATTCTTGTCTAATTTATATACTTTTTATACAAATCACAATTTATTTCTCCTCCCTCCACTCACATATTTTTTTCTTCCTAAAATCTCTAACAATATCAAATTTGAAGTTTCAATGCTCTCTTTCTCCCTCTTAATTGAGGCATCTCAATTCCACATAACCACCTAAACGTGTTTCAATCAATTTTTTCTTAATTTGCTATGAAAAATCTTAGGTATTTGTATATATTTCTTTATTTAATAATTTTATTATTATATTGTACATATCTATATGTTTGGGTATATATAAACTTTCATTTTCGATGTTTGGTTCTATATGTTTTTTATTTTTTTGGGTATATTATCACCCACAATACCTTATATGAATTTGTATAATTTTAATATTTATACATAATTATTTATTTATCTATATTAATAATTTGTATACAATACACATAATTTTATATAATATGTTATTGTAATCCAATTTGTATAATTAATAAAAAAACAACGAAATATACAAACGAAAATTAGCATATGAAATGGAACTATATAAATTTATATCTCATAAATAATCATTTATTATTTTAATATTAAAAATATTTTTAATCACTTATTTTTTACTAAGGAAAAAATTAATTTAAGTGACAAAAATTAAGAACACCCCAAATTGAGACATTTGCACAAATGGCCCTAATGTATGGTCAAATTTGTATAGTAAATAAATTATTCGTTTTGCTTAATTGCTGATATTTGGGTCCAGCCGTCCACCCAATATTCTGGATCCAATGCTGCTATTTCAAGGCATCTACATAGTTACCAACTCCACAAGTTAAATTGGATTATAAAATTAAAATTTTCTATATAAAAAGACAGCCTAAAAGTATAATAAAGTGAAAAAAAAAGGGGAAAATGAGGAAAGGGAGAGGAAAGGAATATAATGATGGACATGTTAAAACAAAGAATGTTATTGGTCATGACATCAACTTTGTTCTTTTGACCCTATTTTTTTTTCCTATTCGGTGTCGTATGATATATTCATATTGAAGCACGATTGAATTTAAATTCGTATTAAAAAATTTTACATCAAGAGGTAAGACGTTTTCTGATAAAAATAATTTTGTATTTACAGAAACTCAAATGTGAGACTTCTAATTAAAGATTAATAAGAAATACGCATGGCCACACCACGAACTTTTATTGTTCTTTTGACCCTACTTTTGGGTCACAAGAATAAAGTCTTTTTTATAATTTAAGATCGGATGGCTAAAGAGATAAAAAGAAAAGGACTTATAGAATTTGGGGTCATGATCGAAAGTTGGTTTAAAATAAGTTATATACTTATCAATTAATAGTACATGTATTGTTATGCATGTTTATAATATAGGAAATCATGATGTGCGGATTAGTAATGTGAGAATTGTATAATAGTAATTTTTTTGTTAAATGCTTGATTTGATCTTAATGAATGTGTTTATGATAACAATTAAATATATAAAAATAGAGTTTAATACAAAGTAAATTAAAATCGATCAGACTTTATTTATTTTTCCAGCTAAATCGAGAAAATAACATAAAAAGAAGAGATAAATATCAAAAACACACCTAAACTATCCCTTTTTTTGAGTTTCATACCTAAACTATTGAGTGTGAGTTTCATACCCAAACTATCACTTATTAGTTCGAGAAACATATAAGTGGATGACCATAAAGTTGTGTAAAAAGAAGACCTTGAAGTCTTTTTATTTTTCAGAAGTTGATCATAAAGTTGTGTTCTTCGATTGAAGATGAAATGTCATCGTTATTCCATGCAATTATTTACCTAACAATACTTGAACAACATTACATACCTAAAGTCTAGTATTGGGCTTGAGGTTGATTGGTTTTAGATCGAAAATTATTGTAAACATACGCCTACTAGGTAGAGAATTGGGACATGGAGAAGGAAGCCCTATGAAAGCGGTGTCATCGATCGACTGATCATGAAACGGTCCTTGCTACACCAATATATTATAACTTAGAGTTTGTTTAGATTGGCTTGTTTTGAATTAAAATAGCAAAAATAACATAATTTTTAACTTATATAAGCTAAAACGTTATAAATTTTAAGTCTATCCAAATAGGTTCTATGACTTTTTTTACTACGTTTGACGGTCTGAAGTTTCAAGATAAAAAATTCAGAGAGATCAATTTATTCTTATACCAAATTTCTCTAGAATTCTTTTATTTTCTAAAATTATAATCATCTTTTAAATTGAGCTATATATATAAAAACGAAAAATCATGAGATCCAAAGGGGTTGTTGGTATTTTGTAGTGTGCTAGTGTTTTCTCGCGGGACCAACCAACAAATTAAAAATGGTCGATTTGCATTTTGCATGTGGGTCACGTACTCTGTTCTTTTTATATGCCCTTAAGAAATAAATTAAAAAATAATTTTCATAATTTATACCCTTTTTTTAAACGTTATAAATTTGTTTACATTTTAAAAAAGAGTAAAACGAGTAAGAAATTAATCAATTTTATAAATTACTAATTAAGATTGCTATTTATAATAAGGGGGATGAGTAATTAATATGAGACAAAAAATTGTTAAAAAATGACAAAAGTCTCATATTGGTAATGATTAATGAGATGAGTGAAATCTTTATAAGACTCAAGCAATCCTCCTTCTTTTGAGTTAGATTTTATGGCATGAATTAGGCCTAAAACCTAATTTAACAGAAATAATACGACGGATCCTTTAGTCCACTTATTATGGACCCACACACGATTCGAGCATTTGGGTTACGGACAGATGGTCGGTTTCCTATAATATCTCTTTGTTGATTCTGCCGTCAAGCCATCTTCATCCATCATGTTTTCTTCATTTTTATATGACGAAAATGACTTACACATTTAAAAAACGAGAATCATATAACATATATATTATATATACTAAGGATTAAAAAAAAAAATTAGGTTGGATATTTGCCTTGAGTTTCTTATCATAAATATATACATTTAAAAAAAAAAAAAAAAAAGGAAAACAGAAAGTCTTCATATTTGGCTAAGTTTTTTTTCTCGTAAGAAAAAGTTTAGAACTCTATGTTCATCTTCTTACTCTTTGTTTCGATCCTACAAAGATATGTTATCACTTGAATGAACTTCTTTGTATTCTGAGGTTATTTCTCTATATATTTTGTACTCTCATATTTATATAGGTGTCTTTTGATATAGTTCTCGTTCATCTTCTTACTCTTTATCTATCAAGGTTTGTTTTTGCTAGATTCCGCATGACACTTCGGTCCTAACACTCTAAATATTGAAATTCAAATTCTTTTAAATATTGTTTTTTAAAAAAAATTGGAAATATTCTTCATTTTATTTATTGAACTTCAATTTATATGTTGTTCATTTTCTCTTCCTATTTATGATACTATACAATAGAATTGCCTTTAACGTTAGATGAAACATTGTAAAGTTTTTTTATTTTTTAAAATTTTTATGTCCAACTAAATTACGTCACATAGATTGAATCGAAAGAAATACTTTATTAACCGACAATTATCTTATTTTTTTTAGACTCTAAAATCTCAATAACAAAGTCAATGTCAACTTTTCCCGTACAATTAATCAATGTGAAGAAAAAGAAAGATGAAGATTGAAGAGAGTAATTTTGGAATGATTGGGGGAATTTAGCAAAGAGACAACTTTGATATGTGCACTTTCATTAATTCACCCTTTTGTCTCAATATTGTTGTTAGATTTATTTGATGTTACTCTTTACCTACTCCTAACACAGACCAATAGTATTTATTGGGACCAACAAGCTAAAATCACTTTTATAAAAATGCAAAAAATACAAAGTAGTTTAATTATTATCAGTCCTTTAAATGAAAATCATCTCTTTTGCCCGTACTTCAATTTTTCCACGGATATACCAATTGAATATTTTAGAATTTAATTTTGTGAATCATTATATTCTTTTGTAATCGAATTTAGATTTATATCACGTAAATAAATGCTTTAAAAAAATATCCAGAAGATAAGGTACTAGGTCCTCCATAAAGTACAGTGTATTACTGCGGATGTGGATTCAGTCATAGTTTAGGCGACTTTTTAGCCATTTTTTCTAAAATTAATGATATATAACACGTTAAAAACATTGACAAATTTATTTTTGATTTCACCCGTTGTTCAAAATTCATTTTGTATTTCGACTAGTTTATATTTGCGTCGTGTAAGAATCATTAATATGAGAAAAGAATCATTCCAAATTTCAAATTTGAGACTTCTGGTTAAGACAAGTATCCTTGTGATAAAATGTTTAGTATCAAACCAGTTATGTCTCATACCATTAAAGAACTTACATTCGCTAGATATAAGTTTGATTTTGAAGAGCAAAATTTAAAGACCAAACTCATTTAAAAGAAAAATCCGTAATTAAATGACATAAAATACTTAAAATGCATCACGTGGTGATTAATTTAATTTCTTTTGAATCTTAAGAACTCATCTAATCTTTACTTAGATGTATGGGATGATTAGACTACTGTCAGTGTCCATCTCCTTAATTATTAATTAACTTTCACATGCTATGTCTCTTGCACTTGAAGATTAGGAAGGACATTAATGTCAATAGACAAGCGACTAAATCAAATTTGCTAAGTTTGAGATTGACAGCTAAAAATGTTCAAGAACAAGAGTTATAAAACTTTGAGAGGGGCAAGAGACACAAAAATTACCCTCTTTTTTAAAATACAATTTTTCTTCTTCTATTTATTATGTGTGGGTGGTTGGGAGAGTGAAAAGACATTTTCTAAAAGAGTTATATAGACGGGTAAAGTTAAATCTGCGCATGTCAAAATAAGTTGAATCAATAAATAGGTATGCTATTACCTTGCAAAAAAAGACAATAGCTTGCAATGGTTAGGTCCGGTGGCGGAACCAGAAATTTTATAAAGGGGTTTTACACATAAGAATGTAACACACGTGAAAAAAAGATGATGAGTCAATATATAACATATATACATTACACTAAAAAAAAATTAACCTAGCTAAACAATAACGAAGTAGTGTTATTTGACACCCCGCCCTTAGAAGGAGTGTCATTTGACACTCTTTAGTCCAACTTGCTCAAACTTTGACGGGTTAGACGGAACATGTTTTCATGAATTTGTCACCCGTCCCATAACATTTTCCACAAGCAATAGCCAAGGGAGAAAAAAACAAAAGAAAGTAGAACAAATAAAACATTTTAATATCCATACGTATGTTTGTTGATCAAGTCTTGTCTAATAAACATCAAAATGAAAACTAGGTTGATTTATTTATGGTAAGAAGGATAAGCAAAAGAAGACAAACATGGGCATAATCCATTTGACTTAATTGACAGCATCCATGTTACTCCTAAGATATGTTAAATCAATAGAGAATCAAGTCATGTGGCTTCATGTCCTTTGTTTTGTACCATTAACCAAATGGCCCGTGCATGTCTTGTTACCATGTGATTCTGCCGTGAGCGCACGATGGACGGCTTGTTTCACAAACGTATACTATGCCACAAATCACAATGTACATGCCTATGTGTCTGTCTTTTGCCTTCTATGTCTTGTCAAAAAGTGTTGGTACATTGTGCATTTTAATATTAGAAATTAAAATATCGCGTGTTCATTTCCTTTTCTTCTTAATATTCGTTGAACATGAAGGAAGTTATATGTCAAAGGAACAGGTCCAAAGAAGCTGACTTACATGTGTAATGTTGTAGAGCTAGTCACATTGGGATTAGACTACTTTTATCGACTAGGCTGCTACTTCTTGTACTAGTTGAAATTGACTATATGATTAGATTACGATTAGAGTTAGATTATTTATAATTGCATTATTATTACTATAGTAGTAATATGTATTATTGTAGTAGGACTCTAATAGCCTGTTTGGATTGACTTAAATAAAGTAGTTTTTAATTAAAAAATAAAAAGTTAAACTAAAATGACTTTTAAGTCAAAAAATAAAAAGTAGGGGGAGACCTACTTTTAGTTTTTAACTTATTTTAAGTTGTTTTTAACCTTTCCAAACACTTTCTAACTTATTTACTTATTTTAAGTCTTTTTTTTTTCACTTATTTTAAGTTGTTTTTATTTTTGTCAAACACTTCTAGAAGTCAAAAGCTGACTTAAAAGTAGGTTTGATCAATTTTTAAGCCAATCCAAACAACCTCTTATAGTTAACTTAAGACTCTACAATTCTCTCCTTATATAAGGAGCATTTACTTAATAATTTTAACCATCAATATAATCCTTGATTTCTCTAATTCTAGACATGAGAATTCTACAACATCCATATCAATGAGAATATTAATCGCACAATCAAGCATCATAACTTTCAGATCATATTAAGCTTAGTCACGTCTTATTTTACAAGAGTAACAATTAAAGTTTGAGCTATGGGATTCAAACTTGATTAATTAAGGACACAATTTCATGAATATATATGTCGTTTTAGTCACCTAAGTAATAAAATAAGAACTACATCAAATTGGTCACTACTATATACTGCTCTTTTTTTATTCTCATTATTGTTTTTTCTTCTTCTAAGTTCAATGGCCTGAAGAAAGCGCAACATTTAAATTTATGGGCCCAAAAGTAGCGGACCTGCTAAGTAAAGAGGGCGTGAAGTGCAATATTTTTGGAATTCCTATCTTTTCGATAGTTTCTCCGATGTTTGTGAGTAGTACAATATGGGCTGACATTTCAAGAACTATGTACTCAAGGACACTCAGATTTTGTGAAGTCATAGTAATATATAAATATGACTCTTAATTTGGCTTTAACCGACAACTATGACATTTAACTTAGGGTGTGCATAAGTAAACACTTAAACTTGTATAAAATTGAACAAATAGACACATCCGTCCTACATACAGGAGCGGATGTACAGTGTGTCGGGGTTCATCCGAACCCCTTCGAAAAAAAAATTACACTATATATATAAGATCAATTTTTTTGTGTACGTGCATATATTTAAAATTGAACCCCCTGAACATATGTCAAAGGAGTAGCTCAACGGTTTATGGGGTTCAGGATTTTGCCTATGTGAGCTTTGGGTCACGATTTCGATTCCAGGCAACAATATCTTTTTTATTTGAACCCTCTTGATAGAATTTTTGTCTCCGCCACTGCCTACATGACAATTTTGTGTCCTACGTGGCGTTCAGTGGCGGAGCAAGGGCGAACTAGTGGAAGGGGGTTCGACATCTATTATACATACCTAAAAAATAATTTTAACCATGTATAGATAGTAATATTTTTTGCCGCTGCCTCCGCCCCTGGTGGCGTTCTATATGTATTATGTCATGTAGGATACGTGTGTCTACTTGTTCAACTTAATGTAAGTTTAAGTGTCTTGTGCACACTCAAAGTTGGAGGGCATAGTTGGCCGCTGAAGCCAAGTTAAGGGTCATGTTAATGTATTATGCATTTTGTTAACTATGTAACTAGCCTGTCTATGACACAAACCTCTAACGTTCCTATCGCGTCCCTCTCTAATTTAGTATTTATAATATATCTATCCTTTTAACCAAAAAAAAAAAAACGATTAACCTTCGTGATACAAAAGCCAAAAGTTTGACCTACACAATTTGAACTTTAGGATACAATAATCCCTCTAAGTTTGAAATAAAAAATAGTGAATTTCAAGACACCAACCCTTAAATCAAGAAGTTTGAATTGAAAAAATTAAACTTAAAGAACGCAATGTTAAAGGACATAGTGTCCAAAAGTTTCAAACTTAAAAATCTAAATAAGGATAGTGTCCTAAAATTTTGAACTTAAAGAACATAATGTCCATAAAATTTTGAACTTAAAAACTGAATAAAGACTATATCCTAAAATTTTGATTCGAAAAACTAGGGGTGTATAAAATCGAACCGAAAATCGAATCAAACCACAAACCGAGAAAACAAATCCGACTAGTGGTTGGTTTGACTTGGTTTGGTATTGAAAAAAAAAACCGACTATATTTGGGTTGGTTTTTTAAATATTTCTTTTACTTTTTCATAGTTTTTATCTTTTAATATATTATTATTTCAAGTTTGAAATTTAGAATTCTAAATGGTTCAATAAAGATTATAGTCCACGGATGTTGGTAATTATAATAAAGCTTAAATCAAAATTAAATTAATACTAAAGGAAAAAATATAATCAATTCAACACTAAGAATGACAATAATATTGAATATTTGTTCTATGGTTTTACATTGGTTTATTCAAATACGTAATCTAATTTTAATTTCCTTTAATATTTAGTCATGTAACTAATACTTAT
Organism: Solanum lignicaule; assembly: GCA_029582545.1. NCBI lineage: Eukaryota > Viridiplantae > Streptophyta > Magnoliopsida > Solanales > Solanaceae > Solanum > Solanum lignicaule. Next base: position 30,700 of record JAJOOF010005605.1, read on the forward strand.
TAAACTTATTTTAGCATGATTTAGTACTTTTAAATTATGATCATTTTCATTATGACTTGTTAATTTGCAATATTTATTTTACGCGATTTCATTATTATT
>JAJOOF010005606.1:0-52042 GCA_029582545.1 Solanum lignicaule
TATTAATAGAGTTAATGAGTTTTATCCTTTTTCCAACCTTTTACATGATTTTAAATAAAATTGATTCCAAGCTAAGTCTTCATCATCTAAGTTTGTATAAACAACGAGAGATGTTTTTCTTACTTATCTTAAAGGGAGAAGTTTCTTGAATTACAATTTTAGTTTAATTACTCAAAAAAAGATCATTTGGGGTCCAACACAAATAAGTCACATTTTAGAGGGTGATATCAAATTCACCCAAAATTAAATAAAGAATCTAATTATTAAAATCACTAAAGCTTACTTTAATTACTACCTCTCACGTCAAACAAACCAACTCAAGAGATAGATTCATATTAATGTTAAATTCAAAATAATTAAATACTCAACTCTTCTAAACCACTACAAATAAGCTCATTCATACATCTTCCTCATTACATCACCAATAATTTAGAAAAAATGTTTTAAGTTTTTTTTTAACTTTGGTTGCTCTAGCTCTAATTTTAGGCCAAACAAACGGAATTATTCATTGTGGTACTGATGTTACACCAAAAATAATTCCTTGTACAAGTTTTATGGTAGGTCAAGTTGAAATACCTCTCAAATTTGTTGTGATGGAATGCAAATATTGTCTAGAATAGCTTTTGACTCAGAATTAAACCACAAAGTGGTTTGTAGGTGCTTTAAAGCTGCATTGGATTCTATCCCAGTAGACTATTCAAAAGCTAGACAACTTCCTCAGCTTTGCAATTTCAGTAGCTTTGTACCAATTGGTCCCAATCTTGATTGCTCCAAGCTAAGTAAGCATTTTTTTCACCCTTTAATTGTTGTGTTCAGAGGCCGAATCTAGAAATTTTCAAATATGGGTGCACCCAGAAAAATGTATTAAGTGGGAATTGATCCGAACATGGATGCATCAAGAAATATGTATTAAGTGAGAATTGATTCTTCATCCTCAAGGTAAAAAGCTCAACATTTAACCACGTGGACCAGATAGACTTCTTATAGCACGGGTGCAAAAATATAATAATATACAAATTTTAGAAAATAGATACATAAAATATCTAGTTTTACGAAGAGACCACGGGTTCCGGTGCCCTATTTTTTACCTGTAGATTCGCCACTGGTTGTGTTCGACTAAGGAGTGTCAAAATATTAACGAGTGTCAATCTGTGATATATATACATAAAAAAATAACTATATCTACCTATACAACGTAATTTTCTGACGAACGGATGTCGGTCCCTTTAAGTAAATGTGGTTTCGCCACTGGTTGTGTTTAGGTTTCAAAGGCGGATTTAAAATGTAAAGTTTATGAAGTCTTAGATCGGTCCCAACTAAACGTAATTTTTATATATTCTTAATATAGAGGCACCTTTTTTTTTTATGTATTTATTAAGAATTTTTTGAATTGATATTATTATTAACTTGATTTACCTTTTATTCTTGGTTGTGTAATTTCAGGATTATTTGAAGAAAGAAGAAAATCATCCAAAGGAAGAACTAGAAGGGATGTAGTCTTCTGGAAGAGTGACTAGGAAAGATGATGTTTCTTTCATATAAATGTTTCATTTTTTTCTTCTGGCAATTGTCATCTCCATTTAGCTTATATGACGGAAAATCTATTAAAAAGTTATATTTGATCATTATTCAAGCTCTTCTTTTAATATAGGGATAAGGGTCTGAAAAATATCCTAATTTTGGTCGAATTTGCTGTTGTGATACTAAACTTTCATGAGGACCTATTATCTCCCTAGTCTATTTAATATCGTATTTTAAACATATATATTTGCCCACGTGGACATAAAAAATAATGCAAAATTATAAATAGTAATGTGTCCACGTGGGCACACATATACCTTTAAAATACACTATTAAATAGTTCAGGGAGTAAAAAATACGGTATTAAATAGTCTAGGCAAGAAATAGGTCCTCATGAAAGTTTAGTATCGCAACAGCAAATCCGACCAAAGTTGTAATATTTTTCAGACCCTTATCCCTTTAATCTATATGCATCATATTGCCTCAATATACTTATAGTAGAAATTAGTTATTATTCTAACAAGTTATTTAAATAAAAACAATATATAATCTGAAAAAGGAACCATTAAAGAAAAAATTATCTACAAAAAAACTCATTTTCTAACACTTATCCTTCAGATTTTTCTTGGAATTTTATTAAATTGACAAAACTGCCGCCCTTGGTCATCCAGGGCTTCACAGTTCTATTATAATATATAAATAAATAAAATAATTAAAATAATTTGAGGAATATTTTTATCTTTACGTTGACTTATCCCCTGGTATTAAATCTTATGTTCCAATAAGATCGTTAGTTGTATGTCTTTGTTGTTTTCGTCTTAGATATGCCACTTTAGTCTTGATTTAATGATGTTTGGTCATTTCCTTCTTTACTACTTCTCTTGGCTTTGGGTTTTTTTCTTTCAAGTTGTTGTGTGTTTCTTTTTTTCAGATTTCCTTGTCTTTCGTTCTCTATATTAAGAGCCCGTTTAGATTGGATGAAAAAAAGTAATTTTTAAGTCAATAAAATAAAAGGTCAAATTAAAGTGATTTATAAGTTGAAAAATAAAAAGTAGGGGAGTCCTACTTTTAGTTTTTAACTTTTTTTAAATACATTTTAAACTTACTTTAAGTTATTTTAACTTTATCAAACACTCTCAAAAACTAAAAATAACTTAAAAGTAGATTTGAGTAACTTTTAATCCAATGCAAGCGATTTCTAAGTTTGTAGTTCTGATATGATTTAATTTCTCATATCAGGTGTGAGTTATAGTGCATGATTTCTTTGATTTTATGTAAGACAATCCTAAACTGGAAACTTGATATGCACCTTTGGTAAAATAAGTGTTGTTATGTTAATAAATAATCGATTTTTAAAATCAATACAACTTTAAGGAAACAATCATTTTTTAAAGAAGACATCGTCACTTAATTTTTTTTAAAAATAAATTAAAAAAAGCTTAATTTAAAGACTTTAACAGAATTTAACCTAAAAAATTAAAGTTAAAGAAGCAGAGTTTTTATTTACATTTCAAAAAGATTTTTAACATACTTGAAATGTTTGTAAAACACGGTTATATAACGACTAGAAAATATTTTATTTGACTAACATAGAAAAAATACACTTAAAAGATAATAAGGATAAAAAATCATTTGAAAAAGAAATTGACTTGAACATTTGAAATAATTTAAAGAGAATGGTTTTTATCAAACAAACAACCTAAGTAAACAAATAATTAAATCACTTCAAATAACATAACAAGAGATTCATCGTTAAGAGATTTAATTTAATAAAACTAAACTTAGAGTTAACACAAATAATAACTAGATAACTAAATGAGCAAAAAGGAAAAGGAACTTGGGCCCAAGTTGGGTTACTGTTTGCCTGAAATAGTACTTGGACCTTTCAATTGCTGAGTTTTGGGGCTTTGGCCCATTCATTTCAATGAGGAATGTAGACCATGTTTAAAAAGATATAATATATAAATATGTCTTTTAACTTGATCTCACTTAACATCTATGACATTTAACTTTGAGTGTGCACATGTTAGCATTTAAATTTATATAAAGTAGAACAAGTAGACATACGTGTCCTACGAGACATAATTCACGTAGGACGCCACATAGAATGTCGCATATGACATGAATTTTATCGCCGCGTAGGACGTCAAGTAGGACACATGTGTCTACTTGTTTAATTCTATAAAAATTTATGCATCTACTATGCACATTCAAAATTGGAGGACATTGATGTCAAATAAAACCAAGTTAAATGACATATTTATGTATTATGCCTTTTAAAAAAGTATATTTATATTTTTAATATAAAATTTGACCAAACACGACTTTAACTGTATTTTTTTTTTTAATAAAACAAAAACTATATATTCATGACCGAATCACATTAAGAAAGGAAATGATTAAAAAACCTCAAATTTAAATTTTGAATATGAAAAAAATCTCATTAGACATTCAAAAATAAATATGAATTCAAATTAATAACACTCTAATACGTATATATAAAATCAAATGAGAAATTAATTATTTAAAAAAAAAAATGTGTGTTCTTGAATGCATAGACTTTTGAAGTGAATCAAAAAATAGGGTCCATGTTTTAACTTTACATTGATTTCTTTTACTCCTCCCAATGTAATGGTGGATACATTGAGAATTACATAACTTTTAATGTTCCTTACTCTCTCAATGCACTATGTACACTTGGAAGTTTATTAAATTGACAAAATTGCCCTTTAAGAAAAATGTGTGTTCTTGAATGTATAGACTTTAGAAGTGAATAAAAAAATGGGTCCATGTTTTAACTTTACATTGATTTCTTTTACTCCTCCCAATGTAATGGTAGATACATTGGAATTACATAACTTTTAATGTTCCATACTCTCAATGCACTATGTACACTTGGAAGTTTATTAAATTGACAAAATTGTCCTTTGTCGTCCAGGGCTTCACATTTCTATATGATAAGAAAAATAAAATAAAAAAAATAAAAAAAAATAAAATAATATATATATATATATATTAATTGATAAATACAAATTAAGTAATGTGAAATTAATTGTGGCGCATCACATAGGCGCTATGGTGTTGATATTTTTTTTAATTAATTATTAAAGGTCGAAATTAGTGATTAATTGAGAATGAGAGACAAAATTATATAATGCAAATGTTGATACGTGTTGATATTTATTTTAATTAATTTTTTAAAAATGTTAAATTAGTGATTAATTGAGAATATGACACGTGTATATTTAAAACTTTCTTCAATAATTTTATTTCAGATTTTTGTAAATTCAGAAGTTGACGCGTAAAATTACCTCATGCAAATGCTGACACGTGTTAATATTTATTTAATTAATTTCTATTTTAAATGTTAAAGTAGTGATTAATTGAGAATATGACACGTGTATATTTAAAACTTCTTTCAATAACTTTATTTCAGATTTTTGTAAATTCAGAAGTTGACACGTAAAATTATATAATGCAAATGCTGACACGTGTTAATATTTGTTCTAATTAATTATTATTTTAAATGTTAAAATTATTGAATAATCAGAAGATGACACGTGTATGTTTAAACGTTCTTTGATAAACTCTTACGGATTTCCTTATATATATGTATACTAGACATCGGAGCCCGTGCTAGCACGGGCCCAATATGTATCATTTTTTGTTTTAATTTATGTGACAAAGACAAAATTAAAGAGTTAATCAAATTTTAATATTAATTTAAAATAGTTTAAATTTTTAATTATTGTTAACTATGGTAAAATATGTTTTATGTCTTTTAACATTCTAAATTGCTAATTATTGTTGTATGATTTGTAATATCTTTTACGCAATTTTCAAATAATAAAAGTTATTTCTTCTTTCTCAATTTATGTGGTACTAATAAAATTTTGAGATTCAATCAATTTTTTTTGTCTTTAAAATATTCTATTGTTAATTACTGTAAATTATTGTACTTTCTAAGTAATTTTCAAATAATATATATTATTTCATCTGTCCAATTTATGTGTCATCGATAAGATTTGAAGAGTTAATCAGATCTTTTACATATTTTTATATCTTTTGAATATTTAAGTAAATAATTATTGTGATTTATAATATTTTATATAATTATTTTAAAAAAATTAAACAACAAACAAAACGAATTCATCATAGGAAAATTACCAAACCATCCTTCAATACATTAATAATGGGTCCCACTTTTTGTTTAAAAAAATATGCATATTGGGAGGATATTTTTGCCCAAAGTGGAAATAGAATAAGTATAAAGTATTAAAGTCTTTTAAAATTTAAAATTGTTAATTCTTATTGTATGATTTGTAATACTTTTACGCCATTTTCAAATAATAGAGGTCATTTCTTCTTTCTCAATTTATGTAGTACTAAATTTTTTTTGAGAATCAATCAATTTTTTTTGTCTTTGAAATATTTCTAGCTGTTAATTACTGTAATTTATAGTACTTTCTAAGAAATTTTCAAATAATATATATTATTTCATTTGTCCCAATTTATGTGTCACCGGTAAAATTTGAAGAATCAATCAGATCTTTTATATATTTTTATATCTTTTAAATATTTAAGTAATTAATTATCGTGATTTATAATATTTTATACAATTATTTAGTATAGTAAAATAAATTTAAAAGAAACAAACAAAACGAATTCATCATAGAAAATTACCAAAGCATCCTTCAATACATCAATAATGAGTCCCACTTTTTGTTTTTAAGAAATTGCACATTCGAAGGATATTTTTGTCCAAAGTGTTAAATTCAAAATACTTAGAATACTCAACTCTATAAATAGAGTTTCTACAATAGTCATTCATACATCTCCAAGAATTCATCAAAAAATGGCAAAAATTCTTTTAACTTTGTTTGCTCTTGCTCTAATGTTAGGCCAAACAAATGGAGTTGTTCAGTGTGAGAAAGATGTTATACCCTTGGTAAAACCTTGTTCAGGTTTTGCACTAGGTAAAGATGCAAAACCTAGTCAAAAATGTTGTGTTGGATTGCAAAGTTTGGCTAAAACAGCTGCTGCCTCAGAATCAGACCGCAAAACTCTTTGCATTTGCATCAGTCATCTAGAGAGATCTGGCTCTGTGAACATTGTGAACTATGCAAAAGCTGTAAAGCTTCCTGATCTATGTCACTTCATTACCTTTATGCCAATTGAACCTAATCCTGATTGCTACAACTAGAAACAAAACCATCCAAAGGTAGAAGAGATGTTGTAACTTCTAATAAAAATAATTCACTTTTAATTAAATTTGTCATCTCTCTTTTAATTAAACTAGTTTCAGTGTATACGCTTTGCGCATTATGATTTCGCATACCTCATTTGATATGAAAAATATTATAGAGAGAAAATGAATTTAATTACAAATTTCATTAGCAAGATGCTTATAGATTAAAATATTTAAATCAAAATCTAATGGTTATGATTTCTGTACAATTAAATTCTCACATAAATTGATATAAACAATTACTCCAACATTAAAACAACTAATAGTGTTGTAAATAAAGTTCTACTCCTATTTGATAAGAAATATTGTTTTAACTAATTATATGACACTCGATAGAGTAATGTAAATACTCAATTAGTGATATTACCAATTAAACTTGTGAACTTGTGGTTGTAATATCGTTCGACCTTCTCTGTAGGGGTGGCAAAATTAAACTTAACCCGTCAAATTCGTTTAAGTTTGGATGGATTCATTTAAGTTTGAACGGATTGTTGATCCGTTCATTTATTACCTCAATCCATTTCAACCTATCATAAGTTGGGTTGATATGTAATTCAAATTGGCTTGTGAGAAATCACGTCAAACTATTTTTTTAGAATTTTTTTTTTTCAATTTGATATGTTAAATTATTATGATATAATTTTATTAGGTACTAAAATAGTTTAAAAAAACAAATAAAATAATTAAGATTAGTAAAAACTGAATTGGGTTGGGCTTTACGCCTTTATCCGTTATATAACTCATTATCTAACCCATTTTGACCCAATTAACTTTAGGTTGGATTGGATGTTGACCCGATTATTATCTTAACTTATTATAACACTCACAAATTTAACACAATCCGCTCAATTACCACCCGTTCAGTTCTATAGCAGCATAATTATTAATATAGTCTGCCAAACTAGCTATTGCTAATTGCAACTAGCTATTGCTAATTATTAACAAACTAGCTAACTGCCAAACTAGCTATTGCTAATTATTAACAAACTAGCTGACTGCCAAACTAACTATTGCTAATTGCAACTGATTGGCAGATACAATAATTAAGTCTGATTCGCATGTGGGTTTCGGCCAAATTCTATAGATTTTGTTCAAACAATATATTTATCTATATTACCTTAAAAGTATGAATTCCTAACTTGAATGTTAAATTACCATAATATCTCTAACTTAGGTTGTGACTTTTTTGATGAGTTGTGACGTTTTCGATAAGTTGTGACTCTTTTTAAAGGGTTGTGATTTTTCGATGAGTTGTGACTGAGTTGTGACTTTTTCCAAAGAATTGTGACTTTTTCAATAAGTTGTGACTTTTCCAAAGGGTTGTGACTTCTCGAAATGATCATGACTTTTCAGATAAGACACAAAAAACATTTGTTCATACTACCCTTTGTTGACTATAAATAGAGGGACATCCTCTCATTTTTCAACCACAATTTTTTTAATCTTCTACTCTTCTTCTTCTTGCATTTTAATTTTTTTTGTGTGAATTATTATATTTGAGTGAGTTTGAAGTTTAGCGGAATATGAGGTACCACTATTCTGATGAAGTAAGTCGTTCTATCCTAAGAGGGTATATTCCATAACCTCGAGTACTTGAGGAAAATAATATTGATGATATAATAATTATTTTTTTTCTTAATATATACATTAGTATGTAATGTTCAAATATATGAAGTTAACATGATGTAGCCTAAATTCATTTGTTTGTAAACAATTTCTCTTGTGATGTAGATATATGCTTCTGAATATCTTTCCAAAATTTAGAGAATTGTCACAATTTGTTTTTGATGTTCAAAACAAAAGAATGACTTTATTTATCAATGCTACTTATGTGATCTAGGCTCTCGTGAAGTTTTCTTCAAAATAGTTATTACTATATAAACATTGCCCTTTTGTTTTACTTATTTACTATTTCTTAATATTTTAGTATTTTAGACGAAGAAAAGTTCAAATGACTACTAATAACGCCAGTTGAAGTTTATATTAGTTTAATTTTTATTATTTATTTAATAGTTAATTTTATTAGATAAATATTTTCATTAATGCAGATATATATTTATATTTGGGTAGATATTTGTATTTAAATTAAAGTATTATATGTCACAAATGTATTATCAAGTTAACAAAATCTTTTAACTTCAAAATAATTATTTTAAAATGTTTCGAGTTTTTTTATCTAAACATCTGGTTAGATGACAAGAAAAATACAAAGCAAATATTGTCTATAGGGTAATATTAGTGAGATAAGACTATGGTTCGCTCTTCTCTCCTCGTGATCGAAGCTGACCCCAGAAGTTGGGTATTCCTTCTTAAGAGGACACTAACCCTCCCGATCTTTCTAGCCGGGGGCTCATGATTGAACCTCATCAAATTGAAATAAATATATACATTATTGCATTTAACTAATAAAATTTTTCATTGACCATGTTCATAGGTTTGCGTGAATAAGATATATATATGACGATCCACGTTGAATATTCACAAAAGAATCTGCAATATTATTTTTTGCTAAGCGTATTATTCAAATCTTCGTTTAAATAAGCAATACTATTTACTATAACATATATTTTTGTAATTGATAATCACGTGCAACACATGTGTCAATAAACTAGTGTTAATAAATACATCAAATATGTATAGATATTAAATTTAAAATCTTATTATTATTACTTAAAATAATTATTATAAAGTTTAAAACTCATAAAATTGAAATCCTAATAACTCCGTTTATGCTAAGCACTAACTAAGTTTTACCACAACTAACACATGGTGCTTGAAACAAATTTGAAAAACTCTTTCTAGAATATGGCCAAATCTACCCCACGGTACACATAACCACCCCCCTGACCCGCCGGAACCACCAGATTCACCTAGCCCCGTGGTGGAAGACAATCAAAGATTTCAGTCCTTTAAAGAAGCACTGATTGACAAGGAAAATGCCCTAAGTCAAATCTATGAAGTTCCTAAGGAACATACAAACATGGAAGAAGGAAGTGAGAGTAACAACAATACAATCACCCTAACCGAAGACGAAAAGCGAAGATTGTACCAACCATGGTGCTTGTCTGTAATCATCAAAGTCTTTGGGAACGACTAACGCACGCCTACCTAAAGAGCAAATTAACAGACACCTGGAAGCTGGCTGAACCTTTCACACTAATAGATCTAGAATGAGATTACCACATTGTAAAAATAAGTCAAGTGCATAGTATGCACAAAATCCTACATGAAGGGCCATGGTTTGTTGCAGGGAATTTTTTATCAGTCAAAAGGTGGGAACCAAATTTCGTCCCCCAATAATCCATGCTAACCCACATAGCCATATGGGCTAGACTACCCCAAGTGCCAACATAATTCTATGATAAAAACATATTAGAAAAGGTTGGACAAATATTGGGGGCCCAACTTAAGATCAACATTTGCACATCGGCTACGCTCAGGGGGCGATATGCACGTATTTGAATCTAAGTACCAATTGAAGTACCGGTCAAAACAGAGGTAGTCATTGGGAGTCATAAACAAAAAGTAATCTATGAAGGGGAGGGAATCATGTGTGTTGGTTGCGGTAGAATAGGCCACACTCTAGGGAGACTTAAGGAAATCGACAAGGAGATCATAGACCCCCTTCACCCGCCAACGCCGAAGGAAGTGGAACGGACAGACATCTGGGAAATTGTCTCATTCCCAAAGAGGAGGACCCTAACTGCAAGGAAGCAAAGCACAAACACACCTAAGGAGCAAGAAAGACAGCAACAAAAATATGTAAGGGCTGAGTTTCTTAACACCGGCGCCCCAACCCAACCACCTGGAGATGGCCGGAAAATTAATGAAAATATTAATAACAAAAATAATGGAAAACATGAGAAAATTGGAAATGGGCCCGAAACCCCTGCTCCTAAGACCAATTCCACAGCTATAAAAAGCAACAATGTTGCTAATCAAAAGCTTTTTACAACCATTAATGAGGAAAGACAATATTACAAAAAATAAAATCATCATTTGGCTAAAAATTACACAACCTTAAATGATAAAGGAAACACAAAGAACCACGACTTAATTACCAACCACCCCTCCCTTCCCCAAGGCTCCGACGATCCGAAACGACGCCACAGTCCATACCCAAAGTAATCATCACCCTTCTGCTAGTGACATGACCATGGAGGTCGCGTCAAACATCCATCACATTAATGCCACTACAATGGATGTTGATATAATCCCCAACACCATAGAAGAAGAACACCCAAATACCACTCATAGAAAAAGTGGCTCACCATCATATGCCACCACAAAATCCACAAGACCCACCGCTTATCTTCACGACAGCACCAATGCCTTCGGGGCATACTCCAACCTCATGGTTAGAACTGGCGCTACAAGAAAAAACAACTCTCCTTCCAAGTAATGATAACAGGACATCATGTGACCTTAATCCTCCAAGACCTGACATACCTTGCCTAGATCCTCAAGGGGGGGTTGATTAGGGGATAGCAGAACTGGGCCATCAGATATGGATGCAGATGCTGAGGCAAACCCAAATGTGGGGGAGTATGAACTCGATGACAATGAAAGAACCCAACGTGTTAATGAACAACACCTAACCAGTTTCCATAACCTCTCCTTTATACCCAGATTTCCATACGAGGTCCTGAACACATTATACTCCCAAACACCACAAAGGGAGGAGCAAACCACGAACCCAGGAAGAAAGGTACCCTAAATCCTAGAGCTGATGGAGGACATTTTGACAAAATATGGAGAACAAAGTACGGAGACATGCACCTTGGAGACTATGTTCTACAATGAGTTCGAGGAACCAATCAACACGACATTAATAACCTACTGCCCACAAGACACGACAATGTACACTTTGAACTTGAGGAACGATAAGGACTTAGTTCCGACAACAGTGGCATTGAATTCCACTGGACTACCAACACAACTCAACCCAATGATGAACTTCATCATATGCAATGCGATGGGAGTGAATAATGCGAGCTTCAGGTGTCAATGCGGAGCAATGGTGAAGTTCCATAAGCCCGCAATGCTTGTTCTGCTAGAAATAAAGATGACAGAGCATAAAAGCCTTACAGAGGAGCTCAAGTTCGACTCACAAATCCAAGCTGCTGTGAATGGCCCCTCTGGAGGAATAGTGATAATGTGGAATGAGGACACTCTAAAGTTGGAAGACTTGTCAATTACCCCTCAAGGAATAGATGTCTCTATCAAGGTACACCGTAACTCCCCTTTGTGATTTTTCTTAGCTGTCTATGCTAGTCATGATTTCAACACTAAAACTCACCTCTGGAAAGAACTCTGTAGTCTCTCAAGCACCCTCAATGGGGAATGGCTCAATGGCGGGGACTTCAATGAAGTCCTCTAAGCAAGAGAGAAACTAGGAGGAAACAATATTAATCACAACAGAGCCAGTCTTTTTTGGAATTGCTTAAATAAGTGCAAAATGATAGATTTAGGATTCAAAGGGTGTAAGTATACCTGGACCAACAAAAGATATATGAATAGGAGTAGCCTTATCTTTGAAAGGCTAGATAGGTATGTTACAAACGACTCTTGGATAAAACTCTTCCCTAACTCTGTGATAACCCACCTCCCCAGGACCAAGTCTGACCACTATCCTATGCTCATAACTCTTGACAATAACAATTCCAAAAAAAGTACTAAACCTTTTAGAATGGAACCCATGTAGTGTGGGCACCCATCCTTCCAACCGCTTGTCCAACACTGTTTCGACAACCAAGACACTTTGAATGGGGCCATAAACCTCATCCAGAAAGAGGCAACCATTTGGAATAACTCTACATTTGGGAATATCTTCAAAAACATGAAGAAGATTCTGGCTAGACTTGGTGGGATGCAGAGGTCCCCAAGCTACCCCTTTAGCTCCTTCCTCCATGAACTTGAGTCTAGCCTTTTCCAGAACTATGACAATCTCTTAGCTGCTGAAAAAGAGTTTTGGAAAATCAAATCTAGGATTAATTGGCTTAGTGAAGGTGATGCAAACACCAGCTTCTTCCACACCTCCACTATCAATAAGAGAAGAATAAACCTTATCACTTCCATTAAGGATGATGCTGGGAACCTTCTTGAGGACCTGGATCAACTCAACACCCATATTTCCAACTTTTTTATAAACCTCTACACTACTAACAACCAGCACACCAAAAGAAGCATTGCCAATGTGAAGGCTCAGGAACACTTTCTCTCTGATGAGATGTCCAACTCCATAGACACCCTCAGAGGCAATTAAATCCACAAAGCCCTCAAGGCTCTCCACCCCCTCAAAGCTCCTAGACCTGATGGACTGCATAACATGTTCTATCAAAAATTCTGGTGCATTGTAGGTAGCCAAACCACTAGTTTTTGTAAGACGGCCTTTGACCAATCCAAGATGCCTGCTCTAAATAATACCACCCTTCTTTGCCTCATTCCCAAATGTCCAGACCCTCATACTCTCAAAAGCTATAAACCTATTGGTCTATGCAATACCAGTTATAAGCTTGTAACAAAAGTCACTGTCAATCGCATCAAACCCATCCTCCCCTCCATCATAGGGCCTAGCCGAACTAGTCTCCTTTCCAACAGAAGAGCTTCTGACAATGCCATCATTGTCTAGGAATACAACACCCATTTTGGTAAAATGAGAGGTCAAAAGTCCAATATGATCCTCAAAATTGACGTGGAAAAAATCTTTGATAGATTTGAATGGTCCTACATCACAGAAACTCTCTAATACTTTTACTTCCCCCCAAACTCTCCAATCTCATCATGTCCTGCATTAGTACTAGTTCTATTGGCATCCTTTTCAATAGAAAGAGAACTGAATTTTTTAGGCCCTTAAGGGGAATTAGACAAGGAGATCCCATGTCCCCCTACCTCTTTATCACGCGTATGGAGAGGGTCTTCAGAGATATTGATACAGCTGTAGTGCAAAAACATTGGACCCCCATAACAATCACTATATGAGGACCTAAAATGTCTCACATGTTCTTTGCTGATGATCTCTGTCTTTTTGCTAGAGTTGATGACAAGAATTGCATCAACATATATCTCCAGGATTCTCAATAACTTCTGCACCAACTCTGGCCAAAGAGTGAACCTCTCCAAGTCCAAGGCTATCCACTCAAAAAACTCCAACGCTCAAACTAGAATCATGTGTTTTACCCTTCTTGGCATGGAAAACTCTGAAACCTTTGGGAAATACTTGAGTTTTCCAATCCTAAGAATGTTGACTTCCACTACATCATTGATAACATGAGGAAAAATATGGATGGCTGGAAGACTAAGTTCCTTAATATGATTGGTAGGGTAGTTCTTGCAAATGCCACCCTCAACAGCATGCCCTCTCATGTGATGCAATACATAAGGATGTTAGCCAAGATCATTGACACAATGAAGAAAATCTAGAAAGATTTCATTTGGGGGACAACAACTGAGAAATAGAAAATCCATCTAGTCAACTAGGACACCATCACCAACAGCAAAAGCATGGGAGGTTTGGGCATACAGAAAACTGAAATAAAGAATAGTGCTATCCTCTCAAGACTAGCTTGGAGAATCATTCTGAATCCAGATAAACTTTGGAGCAAAGTTCTTATGAGCAAGTACCACAAACCCAACACAAGCTCCAGCTACAGACCGGTCTCCAGGACTTGGAAAAACATTCAAAATGGTTGGGTGGATAATACCAAAGTAACTAAATGGGTGGTGGATAAAAGGGACAAAGTCAGCTTCATGAATGATAACTAGCTACCACACTATGTTACATTGCGCAGAACAGTACAAGGCCCAATGGCAAATGGAGAAGATGAAATCAAAGTATCTGAAATCAGTCAAAATGAAATCTGGGACTTTGATAAATTCTCCATGGAGCTACCTGAAAGTACCCAGTGCATAATAAAGAGCTATTTTTTTTCCATAAGAGAGCACCAAAGAAGACACTCTAGTCCGGGGGCTCACAAATGATGTCCTGTTCTCAACAAGTTCAGCTTACAACCACATCAAGGGCAAAATGGCTAAGAAAACTTTGGAGCCCAATGAGAGATTTAAATGGATCTGAAATGCAAATGCACCAAACAAAATAAAAACCTTCCTTTGGCTTTTGTACCATCGCAGATTGCCCACAAATCAATTCCTAAAGTAAAAAGGAATGAGTGTTAACCCAAAGTGCCATTACTGTGACTACCCAAGAGAAGACTCCAACCACATCTTCTTTGAGTGCCAAAACTCACTCAATTTCTGGAATTCCATTCAAGAAAAGTGCGACAACCAAGGGACAACAGTCGTTGGAAATATTAATGAGGGAAAATGGATAGATGAATGACATAGTTTAAGAAACAAGAATTTCAACCATTGGATGGACTGGAACACCTCATTCCTTTCTGTCTCTTGAACATCTGGCTCACAAGAAACAACAATTCGTTTAATGACCAAAAGGTTCCTATCAGTAGCCACCAAACCATCTCTCAAGCCATGGAATATAGCCTGATCATCAACAAACAAATCATCAACAAACAAATCAACACCAAGGCTAAAAAAACCACTACACATGGGAACCTATAAGCTGAACACTGATGCATCCGTGAAACAAAGCCCGGGCCTCGAGGGTATACGAGGCCTGATTAGAAACCACTTGGGGCAGTGGATCATTGGATTTAGTGAGAACACCCCGCCCCTTACAAACCCCGTTAGAGCCGAACTGTTGGCTATGAGGAGAGGCCTCCAAATAATTGCAAACCATAGCCTTACCCTTCTTGAAGTTAACTCTGACTCTATTGAGATTATCCATACGCTTACAAATAAGAATATTAACATGCTCTATGATAACATTGTTGTCGAGTGCAGGTGCTTGATGCTGAAGTTGGAAATCACCAAAGTGACCCAGGTGTTTCGGGAACAAAATAGTGCAGCGGACAAATTGGCAAAGGAGGGGACGATGGTGGCAGTTTTTGATGAACCAAACATTTTGTTAGTTCCTCCAATGTATTCCCAAAGGGAGGTAGAAGCAAACATTCTAGGAATTATGTATACTAGATTAAAAAATAATATTCCTAGCATTTTCCAGGGTCGGGATGTGACCCAACTTAATCGATACAGGCATCATGCTTCGGCGGAAGCGCCGATACATTGCCCCTTCTAATTATTATAGTTAATATATTAAATCTTTCTTGATAAAAATAAAAACTAAGTTTTACCACTACTTTCAATACTCCCCTCAAGCTTACATGTAGTGAAGACATTCAAAACACCTAGTTTGGGTAACAAAAAATCATGTTGTCATGTTCATTATAACTGATTAAAGTTTGTTCTTGGATAATAGGAAATTGACAAATTTTGAGTCATGGTCAAATTTGAGCATTTTCCAAATTTAGGGAAAATGCTTTTTTGTTTGATATGGAGAAATATTTTCTGATTTTTTCATGTTTGATTAGTCAAAATATTTTTTTAAAAAATATATGTTAAGAAAATAAGGTCTATTAATAATCACATTTTACATTGATTGTGTCATTTTCACCCGCTAATACACCTCATCTTCGCTCTACTTTCGTAGCCCCCATTGTGATCACTCTAACCCCACCCCACCTCCCAGAACACCACCCATAATAAGGTTTGATATATCGTGAGTTTACGGTATTTCTAATAGATTTCACTTACAAGTTATGTGTGTCTAGGGCCTTTTTGTATTGTTTTTTTATGTGTTTTTATCATATTTTGCAGGAAAGATGTTCAGGCGTGGAATTGAAGAGACATCTGAAAGAAATGCACAAAAGGGCATTTACGGAGGTGATCTACGGACCGTAGGTCCATTGACGCTCCGTAAATGGTGGCCGTAGTTCAATAGCCAAAGCATGGAAGGCAAATCAAGGAAATCTGACCTAGTGGAACCACGGTGACCATTGATGGTCCATAGATTGATTTACAGATAGTACTGTTGATCCGTAGATTGATACTGCAAGGGTTCCAGTACCTGATTTTTGAAGAGTCTAAGTATGGATCTACGGAGAGGGACTGACAGACCGTAGATCGATCTACGGTCCGTATTGCAGTTCCGTCGTTTGTTTTAGAGAAGCTGATTTTTGGAAGCTGAAATAACTTCTAAGTCTTGGCTGACGGAAGGGACTCACGGATTGTAGATTCATTGACGGTCTGTGTGTCAGTCTCGTGGAATGAAGACGCGTGCCTATAACAAACTTTCCTTATTTTGTTTCCCTTTTTAATTTAGTACTTGTTTTCTATAAATAGGGCATGTAAACCTCATTTTTTAGGGTTAGACATTATTGTTCTATTCTAGTTCTTAACTTGGGAGATTAACTTGCAACTTTAGCAATTCTTAATTTCCTAAGTTCATTTTGAAGATTTTGGTTTTGAAATACAAGTTGAAATTCTGGGTTTGTTATTCTCAATTACGTAAGTTCATAATTCTTTCATCTAAAACAAAGTATGAATAGTAAATAAGCAATTCGTGAATAGCGTTGTGCATGCATTGATAATTCTTTCGTTTAGAAGTCTTTTTAGCGGTTGCAAACGTTAAAACTCGCCTTGTTGCTACTTGCCAGACCAATTAGGTAATCAACAAGAAAAGAATTATCAACATAGATTTAGTGTGATACTATCTAATAGGCTAGTGTCGATTGGTGCAAAGTAATAAATAAGCAAACATCGATTATGATGTTTAACATGAGGTAAAGGTAAGTGTTAGTAAATTATACACACGTAGCCGGACCAAGGATTTAGAGATACCTAACTTATCACTTTGCATATAGTGCACTAGGAAATGATTGCTATTACTAGGATTACTACGTTATGAGCTTGTGGGGAACACGTATACCCTAGTTATTTCTCTCATCTTGATAACAACCAAAACTGACTTTTGATTACTCATTATTTATTGAATTATTACAATTTGTTTTACAAAACCCCCATTTTTATTACTTGCTTCTGGAAGTAATTTGTCTAATTGAATATAATTGTTGGTTAAAGTAAAGTCTAAACCATTTTCCTTGTGGGATCGACCCCAACCTACAAGTTGGGTTCTTTACTTGATAACGATCGCTTATGCTTCTTTAGGGAAGTGTAATTTGAGAGTATCAAATTTTGGCGGCGCTGTCGGGGAAATATGGCTTTTAGATTTATTTTAACTACATTATTGAGCGTTAGTCAAATACTTCCTAATTTTACTTTTTTTTGTTTTTTTTTTGTCTCTCTCAGGTTCTGACTCTAATGTATGCTAAGGACACGGAGCCAAGGTGAACCACTTACTTCTTACGATCCAGAGTTGAACAGAAATTTGCGAAGAATGAACAATCAAGGAATTCCAGTTAATCCTATCGGAGTTAATCTTGGTGATGCAGTTGAGTTGCAACAGCCGAGAGTAGCTGGTGGGGAAAACCGGGGTCTAGCTGAAAATCAATTGGGAGATGCAGTGAGGGTGCATGGTCCACCAGGCCCTCAACTGCATGACAACTATAGGGGAAACGTCAATATGGCTGACTCTGATGGACCTCTAGTCTTACCCCTTTTGCCTCCGGGGCACACATTTGTGATAACCAGTAGCTTAATGCAGATGCTTACATCGAGGGGCTTGTTCTCAGGGTTGCCATCGGAGGACCCATATGCTCACATAGCCAAGATAAGGGTGGTCTGGAAGAGCTGTGTAGGTCGACCAGACTTGGATATGGTTGTCATCGGATTGCGAGTGTTCCCTCTATCACTGACAGGCGATGTTGCTATATGGTTCACTGAGCTTCCTAATAACTCAATCTATACATGGAACAATCTGAGGGATGTATTCTTAGCAAGGTATTATCCAGTGTCCAAGAAGCTCAATCACAAAGATAGGGTCAATAATTTTGTGGCATTACCTGGAGAGTCTGTGAGTAGCTTATAGGACAGACTCTCCAGGGTCAATAATTTTGTGGCATTACCTAGAGAGTCTGTGACTCATAAGAGGTGTTTCAGATCACCGTATTGATTATGAGTCACTGAAGGAATATTTCTATCGAGGTCAGAATGATAACAATAAAGCAGTGCTTGATACTATTGCTGGAGGATCATATGGTGAGTGCACATATGCGCAGATTGCAGAAAAATTGGAGAAGATCTTTTGAAACAATAAAGCATGAAGCACTAGGAGGTCGGATATTGGGAGAAACACATTTGCTGTTCATGCTACGAACAATCAGTATGTAGAGGAGATTCGTGAAGAGATGGCTTAGATGAGGACCGAGTTGGGGTTGGTATTGAAGCATGTGAGCGGAGGTGCAGAGAAGGTAAATGTTGTGAATTACTTGACTAAAACGCCATCACCAATTGAAGAGTGTTACTATGAAGAGGATGCTTATGTAGTGAATGATCAGACGGGGGGTTTCTGACCTAACGCTCAAGGATCCAACACGGAAAATTGGCGCCATGGTCAAGGAAACCAAGGTCGAAATTATGAAAATTACAACCAAGAAGGTCAATATGTCCGGGATGGAAACTTCAATCGCGATAACAACTACAACCGAAACAACTATGGCAACAAAAATGATCAGGTTGGACCTTATGTTCCCCCTAAAAATCGAGAATCTAGTACTAGGGAAGCTGGAGGCAATCTGGCGCGTATTGAAAATAAGATGCATAAGATGATGAGAAGGTTTGATGCAACTGATGAGAATGTGAAGGAGATGAGAAATGACTTGTCTGGTATTGGTCAAAAGGTTGATGCCCATGCAGTGTCAATAAAGCATCTAGAGCATCATATGACTCAGTTGTCTACTACAGTGAACCCACATTAACTTGACACTCTTCCTAGCAACACCATCCAGAATCCAATGAATGATGGTCATTGTATGGCAGTTACTACTCGAGGGGGTAAGCAAACCAAAGATCCACCTATGCTGTCTGTGGTGGAAGTTGAGACTAGAAAAGAAGATGATGTGGTAGAGATTAGAGAAAAGTCCGAGAATGCGACGGAGAAAGAAGCGAAGATATCTCAGAAAATGGTCCCATACCTAGGCCTCCACCACCTTTTCCACAAAGATTAGTGAAGAAGATTGAAGATCGTAAATATCGCAGGTTTATTACTATGTTGAAGCAACTTTCCATCAACGTTCCTTTGATAGAATATTTGGAGAAAATGCCTGGGTATGCAAAGTTTATGAAAGATATGGTAACAAAGAAGAGGTCTGTGAGTTTTGAAGATGATGATAGATTGCAGCATTGTAGCACTATTGCTCCAACGTCTCTTGTGCAAAAGAAAGAGGATCCTGGTGCCTTTACGATTCCATGTACTATCGGATTGTTACACTTTGCTAAGGCATTGTGTGATCTTGGTGCAAGCATCAACCTCATGCCATTGTCTATTTACAAGAAGTTGGGTCTAGGGGACCTAAAACCCTCTACAATGCGGTTACTAAAGGCCGATCGAATGTGAAGAGGCCCATTGGTGTACTCCATGATGTGCTAGTAAAAGTGGAGTCTTTCATTTTTTCGGTAGATTTTGTGATTCTTGACTGTGAGGTTGGTTTTTAGGTTTCCATCATCTTTGGGAGACCATTTCTTGCCACAGGGCGTGCGTTGGTTGATATGGAAAAAGGACAGATAAAGTTTAGACTGAACAATAATGAAGCAACTTTCAATATTTATAGATCCATGAAGCAGAGTGGTGAGCTCCAAACTGTATCTGCTATAAGTTATAGAGTTGAGAGTGGAACAGAAGTGCAAATCGAAGAGAGGCTCAGTGTTGAGGCACTAGCATCAGTTATGATGAATTTCAATAGTGATGGTATTGAAGAGTACGATGAGTTGGTAGCTGAACTCGATAGGCGTGAATATCGATCAAAACAAAAGAAGTATGAGTTAGACATGAAAAATCGTGAGTCCCTACCAGCTAGACCATCTATTGTGGAGGCATCGAAATTGGAGCTTAAGGCTCTACCACCACATTTGAGGTATGTATTATTGGGTAGAGATAACACTTTGTCGGTCATCATTGTGGCAGATCTAAATGTGAGACAAATAGAGTGTTTGGTGATTGTGCTAAAGAGGTTCAAGCGAGCTATTGGGTGGACTATTGCAGATATTATTGGGATTCCTCCCGATATTTGTTCCCACAAAATCCAACTCATGCCAGATCACAAACCTAGTATTGAGCACCAAAGAAAATTAAATCCACCTATGCAAGAGGTAGTTAAAAAAGAGATCATCAAGTGGTTGGATGCTGGAGTTATCTACCCCATTGCAGATAGTAGTTGGGTATGCCCTGTTCAATGTGTGCCTAAGAAAGGTGGGATTACTGTGGTTCCTAATAAGAGAAATGAGCTTGTTTCGATGCGGCCTGTGACTGGATGGAGAGTTTGCATGGACTACCGGAAGCTTAATGCTTGGACAAAAAAAGACAATTTCCTTATGCCGTTCATGGATCAGATGTTGGATGGACTTGCTGGAAAGGGTTGGTATTTTTTTTTGTTGGTTATTCGGGATACAATTAGATTTCTATAGCTCCGGAAGACCAAGAGAAGATCACCTTCACTTGCCCTTGTGGGACTTTCTCCTTCAAACATATGCCTTTTGGGTTGTGCAATGCTCCAGCGACCTTCTAACGTTGCATGATGTCGATTTTCTCTGATATGGTGGAGGACACTATTGAGGTATTTATGGATGATTTCTCTGTGGTAGGTTGCTCTTTTGATCGATATCTAAATCATTTGGCCGAAGTACTTAAAAGGTGTGAAGATTACAACCTGGTGCTGAATTGGGAGAAGTTCCACTTTACGGTGAAAGAAGGGATAGTTGTAGGTCATTGGATTTCTGAAAAGGGCATTGAGGTAGATAAAGCAAAAGTTGAAGTAATAGAAAAACTTCCCCCACCTATCTCTGTAAAAGGTGTAAGGAGTTTTCTTGGGCATGCAGGTTTTTATAGGAGATTCATCAATGATTTCTCAAAAATTGCACATCCTTTGTGCAAACTGCTCGAGAAGGAGTGTAAGTTCTATTTTGATGATGCTTGTCTTAGAGCATTTGTATAGTTGAAGGAGAAGTTGGTTACTGCATCTATCATTATTTCACCGGATTGGGGACAACCGTTTGAGGTAATGTGTGATGCGAGTGGAGTGGCGCTTTGTGTAGTACTAGGACAGAGGAAAGAGAAAATTCTTCACCCTATTTACTATGCTAGCTAAGCTCTAAATGTGGCCCAGAAAAATTATACTGTGACCAAACAAGAACTCCTTGCGGTAGTTTTCGCATTTGAGAAATTTCGATCCTACTTGCTTGGTACCAAGGTCATAGTGCATACTGACCATTCTGCATTGAGGTATTTGATGGCGAAGAAGGATGCAAAATCGAGGCTAATTAGATGGGTATTATTACTGCAAGAGTTTGATTTTGTGTTAAAGTATAGAAAGGGGACCGAAAATCAAGTAGATGATCACTTGTCCAGATTAGAGGAAGTGGCTATGCTAAAGCTTGGTGATAGGGCTGAAATTAATGATGCTTTTCCAGATGAACAGGTATTGGCTGCTTCTTACGATTTGATTCCTTGGTTCGCAGACTTTGCTAATTATTTGGCAAGCGATATTATGCCCCCAGGTTTGTGTTTTCACCAAAGGAAAAAGGTTTATACATGATGTGAAGAAATTATTTTGGGATGAGCCTTACTTGTATCGTAGTTGTGCTGATGGGATTATTCGTCGCTGTGTGCCCGAAATTGAGATGTTGAGTGTACTTGAAGCTTGTCATTCATCGCCTGTTGGTGGGCATCATAGTGGTATTTGAACTGCATATAAGATTTTGCAGTGTGGATACTACTGGTCTACTATCCACCAAGATGCTCACGATTTCGCTAAGTCTTGCGATCAGTGCCAAAGAGAAGGAGGGATTTCAAAGAGGGAAGAGCTTCCTATGAATCCTATATTGGTGATAGAGTTGTTTGATGTATGGGGTATTGATTTTATGGGTCCATTTGTGAGTTCACATGGGATGAAGTATATTCTTGTTGCGGTTGATTATGTATCGAAGTGGGTGGAAGCAGTTGCGCTCCCCAACAATGAAGGTAAAAGTGTCACCGCATTCTTGAAAAAGAATATCTTCTCCAGATTTGGTACACCGAGGGCTATTATTAGCAATTGAGGTTCCCATTTTTGTAATAAGTTGTTCAAGGCGCTACTTGAGAAATACGGTGTCCGCTACAATGTAGCCACCCCTTACCATCCGTAGACTAGTGGGCAAGTTGAAATGTCCAACAGATAGATCAAACAGATTTTGGCGAAGACTGTGAATACTAATAGAACGGATTGGTCAAGGAAGCTTGATGTTGCTCTGTGGGCCTATCGCACTGCATACAAGACTCTCATAGGTATGTCTCTTTACCAACTAGTATATGGGAAATGTTGCCATTTACCGGTAGAGCTAGAGCATAAGGCAATGTGGGCAATGAAGAAGCTAAGTTTGGATTGGGGCACCGCATCTAATCAAAGAATGAATGACTTGAATATGCTTGATGAGTTTCGCCTAAAAGCTTATGAAAGTTCAGCCTTGTACAAAGAGAAGATGAAGCGGTATCATAATCAAAGAATTGAAAAGCGAGAATTTGTGGTTGGTGATCTTGTGCTTCTATTCAACTCTAGGTTGCGCTTGTTTCTAGGCAAACTAAAGTACAAATGGACTGGGCCATTTTTGCTCACAAAAGTGCTTCCCCATGGAGCGGTTGAGCTTGAGAATAGTGAAGGAACAAGGTTCATGGTAAATGGGCAAATGATCAAGATCTATCTGGGAAATGCTGAAAGTGTGCAAGAAGTGACTGAGGCCTACCATCTTGATGAAGTCTGAGTAATCAAGAAACTTGCATCGTGCCGCAACGTTAAATCAAGCGCTGCTTGTGAGGCAACCCAAGATGTACAATCTAACCAACGATAGGTGTTTTAGTTTTTTTTAATGTTGGCTAGAATTAGCATAGGGTCCGTGTCTAAAAAAAAGTGTCCAGAAAATGTAAAAAGAATAGCATAATGGTTGCTACATGTGCAGATACGCTATGAAATTGTTTTACAGAAAATGGTCTGGTGCAGAGGTCTACGGACCCCATCGACGGTTCGTCGTTCTATCCACGGACCGTGGATGGTGTCTGTAGATCCCAGGTAAGCCCCTAAATTTTTCCAAGTGTAAGAGTGATCTACGGTCCTAATCTGCGGACTGTAGATCGACTCACAGACCATAGACGAGGTCTCGTGGGTCCAAACCCTAATTCTGTCTGACCCGACCCGGACCCCCTTATTTAAAACTCCCCTAATTTCAAATTATTTCCACGTCCCTCCATTCACTCTCCAACCGTTTCAACCATTCCATAACCTCCCTAAATCACTCCATAACTCCCCCATAAAATCATCCCTTCCATTCCCCCATAATTCCCTAAATTCCTTTCCATTCCGAATTCAACTCATTCCATATTTCACAAAAGGGTTCGGTGTTGGGTTAGTAACGAAGAGGTGATTCTTTGGTCTTGCTAAGCTTAGTGTCATCACACAATCACCTCGCTCCTCGTTGCTTGTAAGGTAATAGACTTTCTCCTCACGTTGAATTTCGGTTCATAGATTGAATATAGAAAGTCGGGAGTTGGGTCCTGACCTTGGGTAATTGTTAGATGAAATTGCATGATAAAATTGGAAGTTACAATACCCTTGGAGCGATAAATAGTGATTGTGTTGCCTTGTTTTATGTAATTATAAGTCTAAATGTAAGTTTCGACTTATGGTTCCAAAGTTTGTCTTACATACTTGTTAAAATGGTTAATCAGAATCCTGAGAATGACAAACTAGCATGATTCAATGTTGAAATGCATGGTTAGACTAGGATATTGGTGAAAATGGTCTAAGATGTGGACTTGAAATAAAGAATGGCTGAAACCTGGCACAAATTGCATCCACGATACCCCGTCTACGGATCGTAGATCAATCTACGTACCGTAGACTGGGTTTGTAGGTTGATGCACTTGAAAATTTCACCAAATGTGAAATCACGGATGTGGACTACGGTCTGTAGATCAATCTACGGACTATTCTGTACATCCGTGGTTTCCATTTGCGACTAATATTATTGGCCCTCTGATCCACGAAAGGGTTCCACGGACCGTAGATCAGTCTACGGACCGTAGGTCTCCTCCGTGGATGACCACTGTAGCCTCTGTCTGAAATTTTCATGGGACTTTGTTACTGTAAGTTTATAGTTCTAAATATTTTTTAGTTTGTTATGATTAGTTTTGGCACTAATATTACTTCCACAGGTACGATGACACCCAAGAAGCTAGTCACCTACTCAAAACAGGGCAAGTCAAAATCTGTTGCTCCTAGTTTCAGGTTAATCGATGAGGCCACAGACACGGAACAAGACCCAACATATGTTCCTCCCAACACAAGGAATTCTCCCACTGCACCCCGAACCACCAGAGGCCCCCCGCGGTAGGTGATTCCCGACGTAGTCACTATCTCCGAGTCTGATGAGGAGCACACACTGATCGGGTCACCGACTGGGGCTGCTTCCAGTTCAGCTACTGGGTCTACGTCTGGCTCCGAGTCTGCCCAGGCTTTTGGCTCTGAGTCTAGCCAAGCTTCAGGGTCCGAGTCTACCCATGCTTCGGGGCCCAATACCAAGTCCGCCAGAGGGTCCAACCAAAATGAACAAATTGCCTCATCTGATGAGGCTACTAGCTCAGAGTCAGTACCCATACTAAGGAATGAGAACCCTACTTCACTGGATGGTGAGCCAAATAGATGGTGTGTTGAGGGACAATGGCAAATGTATTGGGATGCCAAGATGATTAATGACAAAGAGAAGATGGCCCGAATTGTTACAGAGGAGCGCAGAGTTCTCACAAGGAGCTTGCACACTGTCCCCGACATCCACCAGCTTTTTAACCTTCACAAGTGTGACTGGATGGCTCGAGACCCAGGTACTTATAGTGAGGAGATGGTACGGGAGTTCTACGCCTCCTATGCCGCCACTCTCTGTGGGTCGATATCCAAGCGGTCAAAGCCCATAGCCCAGGACCCTCTCACTTCCACTATGGTCTGGGTTTGTCCGGTGGACATATCACATGCCACCATCAACCGCTTTCTCTATGGACCCACCACGGGTCACTCTTGGTTACTAAACACAGTAGAGTTTGAGTACCGATGGGACGTCGTGCGGAGCGGCGCTTTCCAGAGGAATGCTGAACAACGAGAGGCAATAATACTATGGTTGGCTAAGTACATTGCTGCCGATGGCGAGCGTGCAGAGTGGGTTGCCGCGCCTCGGTTAGGTATCCGAAAGGCCACATTGAATTTTGTGGCCAAGTTCTTCTGGTTGTTGGTGCGTAACAGGGTGTCGCCGATAAAAGCTGACAACCAACTCACATGGGACAGAGTGGTCATGGTTGCAGCACTGGTAACAGGAGTGGAGATTGACTTTGCCTGCATGCTGCTGACAGAGATTCACGAGAGGGCATTCAAGACCTCAACTACTTACCCCTTTCGATTTTTGATTTTTCAATTGTGCAGGGACTCTGGAGTTTCGATCTGGCATTGTGATAGGTTGATCCACCCTACTGGGACTTTGGATATCGGCCTCATTCGTGATGAGGCAAATGTGGTGGCACCTCGCATAGATCCCCAGGTTGAGGTACCTCCCTTGGGCGCAGATCTTGTAGACACGGTGGGACAAACACAGGGCAGTGATCCCTTTATACCAGATCACTCTGATACTGTCCCGGCCTCCTCTTCCCAGGCCGCTAGTAAGGCTCCTAGTTCATCCCGGTCCACACCACAGTTAGGAGCTGCTGTTGTCCCGTTGGCCAGAGTACATAAATTAGAGGCTCAAATGGCCACACTACTGCATCACATCCAGCCGTGGATGCAAAAGTCGATAGCCGAGTCCGAGGCCAGAATGGAGCGAATGATGGATGGCATGATGGATCGGAAGGTCCAGGCTCTTAAGAAGCGTCTTGATGCCTTTGAATTGCGAGTCCTCGAGTGATCAGCCCTGACCATAGATCTATCCTCTTTGCAGGCTCAGTTAGCCAGTCTCCGGACCGACGTTGATGCCAATCTTGCCACCCTACAGTTGAGCCTCAGGATGCACCTACTGCACTGTACTGCACTGACTGATGATACGGTGCTGGATGCGTTATTCAGTGGGACCGCTGAGTAGGGGCTTGAGCCTACACATGCAAATGTAAGAGGCACCTTTCTAGTCGCACTGAGTAGGAAAAAGCTTAAACAAGATAGCGTAGGCAGGAGAAGATGGCTAGGAAGGCTTCGATTTTAGATGAAGAATTGCGCCAGCAGAGGGTGCGTGCGTGAGAGTGTTGCAGGGGCATAGAGTTCTGCCCCAGTTGTAGAGGTCCCACCTGCTGTGAGGGACGTTGTGAGCACCACTGATGGTGCTATGATAGATGATGTGGGCACTACTGAGGGTGACCTAACTATTGTTCCAGCGGGCTCCGGGAAACCGGTCTCATCCGCCGTTCATGATTCTTCGATGCTTTGTGCCACATGTTTGCTTCACCCAATTCACTATCTTTTACTGTTCTTGTATGCATTGGGGACAATCACATTTATTTTTGTTGGGGGTGGGGTAAATGGATTGTGAGTGATAGGGTGAAGTCTGAGTAACCCAACTCATAAATCCTCTCTTGGGGTTTTCTTGCCTGTGTTCTTTTTCCCCAAGAGACTGTTTAATTTCTGTTGAACCGGCATGTGTTAGAGCCCGTTTGAATTGACTTAAAAAAAGTAGCTTTTAAAGTGCTAGAACTTATTTTTAAAATAAGCAGTTATGTGTTTGGATAAAAGTGCTGCAGTTGAAAAAAAAGTTGTTGATGTGTTTGGCAAATAAGTGCTGGTAAACACTTCTTTTTTATCAAAATGTCTGAAATACCCTTTAAGCTGTTAACACGATAAAATGTTGATTTATTTAAGGTTTTTATACTTACAAAAAAATTAAAACAAAATTAATTTATATTTTACATCCATAAGTAATAATATTTTCCTATCATTCACATATTTCTTTACCACCTTATAAGAGGAATATAAATTCATATTTCAGAAATAATAATAATAATAATAATATAATAATAATAAAAAATAATAAAAAATAATAATAATAATAAAATAATAGTAATAATAATAAGAATAATAATAAACATAATAATAATAATAATAAAATAATTATAATAATAAAATAATAGTAATAATAATAATAAACATAATAATAATAATAATAATAATAATAAAATAATAATAATAAAATAATAATAATAATAATATTAATAATAATAATAATAATAATAATAATACTAATAATAATAATAATAATAATAATAATAATAATAATAATAATTCAATATGGGCAATTTGGAAATTGTATAAAAGAATTAAGGGCAAAAAGGTAATATACTTGGTCAAAATAAAAGGGCTTTTAAGTTTAAAAAAAAAAAGCTCCCCTCACCTAGCTTTTAGCTTTTGGCTTAAAATAAGTCATTTTTGACTTAAAATAATTCACTTTGCTAATTGCCAAACACTCTAATAAGTCAAAAATTGACTTTTAAGTCAGTTGGACCAGCTTAAAAGCCAATCCAAACAGGCTCTTAGGATTGTATATATAGAAGCACGAAAAAGAATGAAGCATGATGGCTTATGAAAAATATATCCGTCCAAATTTGGTAATGTGTGCTAGAATTGGTAGGCTAAGACAAGTTGAATGTGTTGGCTCTGAGTATGACATAATAATGAATCAACTTGATTGCATGACTTAAGCTGAAACTTGAACTGGGTAATATGATAATCTAATAATGAAACTATGTGCCAAGTGTGTGTGAGAATAGTTGATTGTTCAAATAGTTTGTGTGCAAAACTAGAACTTGCCCGGTTAGTCCTGCTAAGACAATTCACTCTAGAAGCTAGTAGGTGATCATAGGCCCTTGTTCTGATAAGTCCACAAATTGCAAGATCCAACCAAATGAAATAAATGCTCCCTTTGATCCAAATACTTTGAGCCTAAAATTAGACCATTTCTTTCTAAACCCCGAACTCACCTTCCCATAAATCTACCATGTTGGCCCTGGTCCCTCCTTGGACATGTGCACCTCGACTTAGGTCAAAAGCCTAAGTTGAGGGTGGCTATCGTAAAAGATAACTTCAATTTTGGCCCTGACCCGACATTGGGTATTGTGCACTTCAACCAATGAAAAATTCATAAGTTGAGGGTGGGTATGAAAGAGGAAGCCGAAAGAAAAATGGATATGAATAGAGTTTGATGTTGAGAAAGGAGAAGAATGGATGTCACTTGTTGAAAGCTAAAGAAAAAGCATAAAACGCAAAAAAAAAAAAGACATAAAAAAAGATCTACAAAACCTAAAGTCACGTCCATGGTTGAAGAAAATCAAGGGAAAGAAGGTACAACGGTAGGATGGCAAAAATAGGGCAAAAAGAGGTTGAAAGCCTAGTGTAATGTCAAGGAGGACAGAAAGTCACTAAAAAGTACCCAAATGTACCACACCTAACCCTGAGCCTACGTTACAAGCCAAGAAAGTCATATAGTGATCCTAGAGTCTAGTTTTAAGAGTCTAAGCAGCGAAAATAAGGACAAGCCTATGGTACTGAGCACTAACTGTACTTGAAGTTATTTCTGAGTGTGAGTGTTGAATGAATCCTGATACTCAAATTCATAAGTCATTGTGTTAAAGAAAAAGGATTTTGTTTGAAGTAAGGGCACTAGTTGCATTGTCGGAAAGTTGGTACTTTGGTGATAGTAAAACAGTGTATGTTGTGTGTTGGTTAGTCGATCGTTGTCATGGTTTGATCCACATGAATTAGCTTATCCAGTCTAAGAGAACAAATTTTGCACCCGGAAAGTGAGTGGGATAGAGAGCCATGTGATTTCTTGTGTTTGAAATGCTTGCTTATATACAAGTGTCGTTTAGAGTCTTAGTGCGTCGCTTGAGGACAAACAACTAATTTAAGTTGAGGGTGTTGATATACCGTGAGTTTACGATATTTCTAATACATTTCACTTACAAGTTGTGTGTGTCTAAGGCCTTTTTGTATTGGTTTTTATGTGTTTTTATCATATTTTGCAGGAAAGATGTTCAGGCGCGGAATTGAAGAGACAACTGAAAGAAATGCAGAAAAGGGCATCTACGGAGGTGACCTACGGACCGTAGGTCTATTGACGCTCCGTAGATGGTGGCTGTAGATCAACATCCAAGGCATGGAAGGCAAATCAGGGAAATCTGACCAAGTGATGAACCACGGTGACCATTGACGGTCCGTAGATTAATCTATGGACCGTACTGTTGATCCGTAGATTAATACTGCGAGGGTTCCAACACCTGATTTTTGAAGAGTCTAAGTATGGAGCTACGGAGAGGGACTGACGGACCGTAGATCGATCTACGGTCCGTACTGCAGTTCCGTCGTTTGTTTCAGAGAAGCTGATTTTTGGAAGCTGAAATAGTTTCTAAGTCTTGGCTGACGGAAGGGACTCACGGACTGTAGATCCATTGATGGTCCGTGAGTCAGTCTCGTGGAATGAAGACGCGTGCCTGTATCAAACTTTCGTTATTTTGTTTCCCTTTTTTAATTTAGGACTTGTTTTCTATAAATAGGGCATGTAAACCTCGTTTTTTAGGGTTAGACATTATTGTTCTATTCTAGTTCTTAAGTTGGGAGATTAACTTGCAACTCTAGCAATTCTTAATTCGTAAGTTCGTTTTGAAGATTTTGGTTTTGAAATACAAGTTGAAATTCTGGGTTTGTTATTCTCAATTACGTAAGTTCATAATTCTTTCACCTAAAACAATGAATTGTGTTCATATGATTATGGGTAACTAAACTTCACAACTAGGGTTGTGGGAACCATGAGCGATTAACAAAGTATGAATAGTAAATAAGCAATTCATGAATAGTGTTGTGTATGTATTGATAATTCTTTCGTTTAGAAGTCTTTTTAGTGGTTGCAAATGTTAAAACTCGCCTTGTTGCTACTTGTCGGACCAAGGAGGTAATCAACAAGAAAAGAATTATCAACATAGATTTAGTACTATACTATCTAATAGGCTAGTGTCGATTGGTGCGAAGTAATAACTAAGCCAAACATCGATTATGATGTCTAATATGAGGTAAAGGTAAGGGTTAGTAAATTATACACACGTAGCCGGACCAAGGATTTAGAGATACCTAACTTATCACTTTGCATGTAGTGCACTAGGAAAGGATTGCTAGTACTAGGATTACTGCGTTAAGAGCTTGTGGGGAATACGTATGCCCTAGTTATTTCTCTCATCTTGATAACAACTAAAACTGACTTTTGATTTCTGATTATTTATTGAATTATTACAATTTGTTTCATAAAACCCCCCTTTTTATTACTTGCTTCTGGAAGTAATTTGACTAATTGAATATAATTGTTGGTTAAAGTAAAGTCTAAACCATTTTCCTCGTGGGATCGACCCCAACCTACAAGTTGGGTTCTTTACTTGATAACGACCGCTTATGCTTCTTTAGGGAAGTGTAATTTGAGCGTATCATGGTCAAACAAAACATCAAGAGGTATTTGTTATTTTGTATATTTTTTTTGATAATCACGGCGTCCGGTAAGATTGGTTATCGATCGATTCGCTTCGATTTTAAAGTTTATCGGTTTGACTTATTGGTTAGCGGTTTATAGAGAGGCTAAACAATTATAAAACTATTAAGATATTGACTTATTGGTTACTAGTTTATCGATTATTGATCGTTATCAATCGGTTATCGGTTTAATCGTTAAGAATTAACACAAAAAAAATCATTGAAAATAACTTAGAAACAAGGTGACAAATCAAATGATCCATGCACGTGAGTTCACGAATTGCATCTTGCTCAAAAGCAGACACTTTTACAATGTAGAATAATTAAGAGTTTCAGACATCCAGAAATAAAAGTAGGAAACTAAAGTCTAAGTCAAGGACTTTATATACAAAATGATATAAATATACATATTTAATTTACTATCGGATTATCGGTTAATTTGTAAAGAAAAAATCTCAAACCGTTAAGAACGGATAACCTGATAACAAAAAAAATCAAAGTTGTTATCAAAACCTCTAAATCAATAACCCATTACTGATAAATCAATAACTTTTTTTTTTCCAGTTTAGGTTATGAATTTTTGTTTTGTTTTGAACAACCCTAGTATTCAGGCCAGCTTTTGCACACCTCGACTAATTCCACGAGATATATGTCTCCTTCTACCGGCAATAGGTACCAGGTAAACCTTCCCACCACGGATAGGGTAGATGAGAAGAATCACCTAGTATTTTATTTTTGTTTCAATTGAGTTTTGAACCTGAGACCTCATGCTTCTCAATCACTTCATTGACCACTAGGCCATATCCTTTAATATTTAGTATATTAGGAGTTAGAAGAAAAATTATTAAAGTTCTATGTATGGAAACTTAAAAGTTGGGCTTGATATTCCTGGCAAAGTAGTTTGACAAATGGCCTTTCATGACTAGTTAGTTGCCAAATATTTTCCTCTATACCAAATGCACTTGTGATGAAATGATTTGTAGTCACAACTTCTGCTACTTAATTCATAGAAGCACTTATTTTCTTCCTGATTAGTTGCACCAGCAGGGACGATGTACTCTGCTTCTGTAGAAGATTGAGACTGCTTCTTGATTCTTTGAATTCCATCATGAGAACATGCCTAAACCAGGTGTAAAATCATATCCATATGTTCTTTTCATAATTGTCCAATTACTATCTGAATAACCCAGTAGTTGTTCTTGCTCTTCTTCTTTAAACCAAATACTATTATCCGCAGTTCCTTTTATATATCTATCAGCATTCGTTTATGTCACAACCCAGACCGTCATGATTGACACCCACACTAACCCTTCGGTGGAAGAACCATAAATACTAATTAGCTAACCAAGAACTACACAACTAAATAAAAATTAAGGCATTTAAAGTTATAGAAGCAGGTTTAAATGTTAAGGAAAAGAAATAGAGTTTCCATAAACTACAAAAGTCTAACAAAAAACTGCGGAAATAATGCGTAGAGCCTGAAAGTCAATGTACCAAAACTCTAACAAGAACCATAGTCTAAACAAGAAAGGGTACAACCCCTAAACTAACATACGAATAACTAACTAGAAAGTCTAAGTCCGAAATGTGGACATAAACAGAAAGATAACTCATGGCAGCCCGGAAGAACTGGCTCACCCTTGAATTCGAAACGATCACTGATCTTCTAAGTGAGGTCTGTCAATAGCCGCCTGAAGATGCCCGATACTCAACAAAGAAAGAGCAAGTGCAGTATCAGTACACAACCACAGTGTACTGGTAGGATCACACGACTATCCCACTAAGTGCAACATACATAAGCCATTACAACAAAATAATAACATGCATACACCGAACATATACACTATCAATATCAATATCATTTACGAATAACGATCAAGTTCACAAATCTCAATTATACAGTTATGCCAAGTCAATGGTCCTCTCATGGAACCCAAACCCAAACTGTTACTGTACCGGTTCATGGTACTCGATCCAATGTTTATGTCGGAACGTGGCAACCGATCCCATATTAATGCCGAAACGTGGAAACCGATCCAACTTAGTGTGTCAGAACGCAACACCTGATCCATTCAACAAGCCACAATCACAATCACAAGTATTTTCTCATAATCATACAATCAAGTCATGATTTCATGGCAAACAATTATTCAATCATCCTCATTTATCAATAGTGTGATCAATAATGCAACATTCGCATACATACACGTATTATAATGAAGCAAGAACAAACATACATACATCACACAACATGAAATCACAACCATCACCTACCTCGAACAAAGCTTGAATTCCCTAAGAAACTTGATTCTTCCCTTTTCGGATTCTTTCCACTTGTTCTTGGTCTATAAACAATCAAAATAACACGGGAATCAATAAACAATGTCTAATTACCCGGATTAAGTCAACACTATCAACCCTAGATCAAACGCATGATCTCATTATCCAAATTAGGGCCTTTTCCACCATCCAAACCCCTTCCCCAACAATTATCACCCAAGAAACTACGTTCTACGGATCGAAAAATGGATTCGGGAGTGAAAACCTTACATTTAGCATCAAGAATGGTGAAAAACTGTCAAGAAAACATCTGGGGTCGTTCCTTAGCTCTCAAAGTCGAACAGTGCAGAATAAAATATTTTTGGAGTTTATTTCCGACTTAAGTTGCGTCTGTCCTGCCACAACAGTCCTCACCCCGCTACAACGGCCCCGCACTGGCGACACAAAATCCCGCCACAGCGGCTTGCACGGAACAGAGAGCTAAATAAAGAATTTCCAAACCCCATTTCACAACACACCTTCGTCCCATGACACTCATAAACTACCTTTTCACGCTAAGATCGATTTCGGGAGTTCTACTCGCCCAAATTGAATTCCGTAAAGTTGTATGGGTTCCTTAACATCTTAGCTATCTACTCATGTGATAAAAATTATAATTAGATCACCCAATTGTTACCAGATTTCCCTAGACCTTACTGACTTTGATTTCGTCCAAATCTGGACTAGATTGAGAAATTCCAAGTTACTACGAAAAAGTTTTTCGGCCCAAAATATTTCCCCATTGGTTTTTCTATAACGACAGGAACAGGTCGTTACAGTTTAGCAACACCAATATCAATTTGACTTAGAGCTTGCATAAATCGTGACAAAAGACTTGTCGCGAACATGAGATCAGGTCTTGTTGTTGTCAAAAATAACAAACTACCAATTATACTTCCATAAACTGTTCGATCAGCCTTGTCACCTCCTTCAAACTTTGAAATCTTTTCATTGTGAAACCAGCAAGGTTGATACAGGCTTGCACCTCTCCATCTTGAATCTTTTAAGAATATCTGATGCATATTTTCTATAAGAAATGAAATTCCAACAGTAGCTTCCCAAAAAATAACTCATTTCACCCAAATAATACATTTCGAGTTTGATCTTCATTTCTTCCTTGAACTGATTTACCATAGCATCATTGCTTCTTGTTAACAAAAGATCATCAACATAGAGTGACACTACAAGAACATCTCCATCTTTAGCCTTCTTCACATATGAAGTGCCTTCCTTTTCAACTTCTTTTGAATCCACAATAAATGAGATGCGCTTCAATCTTATTATACCAGGCTCGAGGAGCCTGCTTAATCCCTAAAATGCCTTAGGTAACTTGTAGGCTTTATTCTCCATTCCTGAAACTTGAAAGCCTTTTAGTTTGCCGACATAAATCTCCTTCTGCAACTGTCCATTTAAGAATGTCAATTTCACATCCAAATGATACAACTTTCAATTTGACTGAGTTACCAAAACAAATAGAAGTCTTATTGTATCATGTCATGGAATAGGTGCAAACGTGTCTCCATAATCCAGACCTGAAACTTGCACATATCCTTTCACAACAAGCTTGCTTTATATTTATAAAATGAGCTATCTGAATTAATTTTGGTTCTATAAACCCACTTCATCCCTATTGCATTTCTGTTTTTGGAATTATCAACCAACTTTCAAGTATCATTCTTCTCTATATACCAATCTCCTCCTTCATAGCTTCAATCCAAACTTCATGTCTTGATGCTTCTTGATAGCAAATATTATTATTTTGTAGAGGTATTATTTAATCGATAATTAATATTTATTAATTTAAAGAGTATTTTGAGATTCAATGAAGGTTAATTTTGATTACATCAAAATCATTGTACCTTACTAATCTATGTATCATAATAACTAACTTCTCTCTTATATAGACCATGAACGGATCTAAGCTTTATTTAAATATAGAAGAATTTTAGTATGGCTTCTCGACTTGGTTCTGAGATTGAGGTACAGTCGGATCTAGTACTATTTTTATTGGCTTTGTCTTTGTGACTCAGTCTGATGAGCCGTGGTTTTTAGCCCGAAATAGAGTTTGATAAGTAGGGCGCCTGATACCCGATTAGAACTAATCAGACACATGGGCTCAATAAAAGTATGTATTAGCTTCTTGACAGACCCTTTGCTTGGGTAAAATAATTAAACCATGCAGTCTGAGAAACTATGTTAAAATTCTTGTGTATTTCGATTCTTATGTAGTTGGACTACCTCTAAGGATATTGACTTAATTGATCTATGACTGGGCGGACCACCGCCAGGTCAGTGATCCTGTATTTTATATTTATTACACATAAAGTACAATGAATACATCAAAATCATTACATCTTATTAAATTATATATCATATTTATTGAATTCATATAAAAAATAAACTCATTATACATAAAGTACAATATATGTGTATGATTCATTGTAATATTTTTTTTTATTAAGTGATTCATTGTAAAATAAATTCAAAAATTCAATGATTCATTATAAAAATAAATTCACTATATATACTATTTGTTGTTTCTTAATAATCAAATATTAATCACCGTATCTTAAGATTACTTTAATGTTACTTTAATGTTAAATTCAAAATAATTGAATAGTCAAGTTTACTTTAGTTACTACATTCTCTCTAGTCAAACAAACCAAGTGAATACATGGCTTCATATTAATGTTAAATTCAAAACAATTGAATAGTCAAGATTACTTTAATTACTACATTCTCTCTAGTCAAACAAACCAAGTGAATATATGGCTTCATATTAGTGTTAATAAATTCAAAATAATTGAATAGTCAAGATTACTTTAATTACTACATTCTCTCTAGTCAAATAAATCAAGTGAATACATGACTTCACATTAATATTAAATTCAAAATACTTGAATACTCATCTCTATAAATAGACTTTCTACAATAGTCATTCATACATCACCAAGAATTCATAAAAAAAATGGCAAAAATTGTTTTAACTTTGTTTGCTCTTGCTCTAATTTTAGGCCAAACAAATGGAGATGTTAACGGAGGTGTTAACTGTGAGAGAGATATTCTACACTTAGTAAAACCTTGTTCACTTTTTGTACTAGCTCAAGATCCAAAACCTAGTGAAGAATGTTGTGTTGGATTGCAAAGTTTGGCTAAAACAGCTGCTGCCTCACAATCAGACCGCAAAGTTCTTTGCGATTGCATCAAATATCTAGAGAAATTTGGCTTTGTGAACTATACAAAAGCTAAACAACTTCCTCAGCTATGTCACTTCACTACCTTTATGCCAATTGAACCTAATCCAGATTGCTCCTAGTAGAAACAAAACCATCCAAAGGTAGAAGAACAACGAGTCGGGATGATGCTTTGCTCTCTAATAAAAATAATATTGTCATTTTTGTTTTAATTAAACTAGTCTCTGTGTATACGCTTTGCGCATGATCAATGTTATAGAGAGAAAATCAATATAATTACAAACTTCATTAGCAAAATGCTTATAGATTAAAATATTTAAATCAAAATCTAATGGTTATAATTCTAGTACAATTAAATTCTCACATAAATTGAGATACACAATTACTCCAAGATTAAAACAACTAACAGTGTTGTAAATAAAGTTCTACTCCTATTTGATAAGAAATATTGTTTTAATTAATTATATGACACTCGATAGAGTAATGCAAATACTCAATTAGTGATATTACCAGTGGCGGATCCAAGATTTTTGCTCAGGGGGTTCAAAATATAAAAAAGAGATTCAGGTAGATATGCAAGTACTGTGCGGTGAGCGTAGTAGCCCTTCGGCATGCTCTTTGTACAAGAATCATAAATATTATTTCATTGGTTCATAAAAGTAAAGACTAAACTAATCAAAGATATCGAGGATAAAGATACATTGATAAGAATTTTAGCGGATCGACTGTATTACATAAGTTAATTCCTGAAACACGTGAAAATTAAATGATTAAAAAGGAAGCGAGACGGGGAAGAAAGATATTTACCTTATCATGCTAACTTTAACTTACTTTATCATACCATATTAAACATTTATTTCTACTTTTATCATGCTCCATCGAGCATTCTTAAAATTTCTTGTGGTTGTAATGTTTTACTTTAGTTTTCACTTTTTAAAATTTTTAAATTAGTATCCAATCAATCACATATTACTATGAAAATCGTCAAGATTCTCTAAAAGTGTGTAAGTATAGAGTTACTAATATTATAATGTATATTCAGAAGATAAATATATAGCATTGTCAATTGTTTTAGTTCATATAGTTCAATTTACTAGATTAGTCATAATTTGTAAACAAGACAAATAACAAATAAATCAAATAAGTTTAGTTTACATCCCTTTAATTAGAATTAAAAATATAAAAGAAATTTCATGAATTCTATAAATTAATATTTTTAAAAGGATATTGATGATACTTAAGTTTCTTCATTCAATTACATCTAATTTACCCTTTTTTTTTAAAAATAAATTATATTTCTATCTCAAATTCAAGTTAAGTATAATTCATCATATTTAAAAAATTTTCTCATGTTAGTATATGAAAAAGAGTTACGTTGAAACAACATGAATAATAGATATAAAAATAAAAAAAATAAAAATGTGTCTAATAAATCTAAACAAAAACAAATTAAAAAGAAGAAATGGAATAAAAGGAAAAAATAATGAAAAAAGGAAAAAAAAGGTCTAAACCCAAAAGTTTCATTTTCCAAAGCATTAAAAAGAGGGAAAAAATGTTGTCCATGGGATTCAAACCCGCAACCTAGGGTCATATCTTGAACCACTTAACCATTGAGTCAAACCTATACTTTGTTTTAGAGGGTTCATTTTATTATATATACCATTAAAATTAGAATTTGACGTTATATATATAGTGTAATTTTTTGACGAGGGGGTTCGGGTGAACCCCCTAGGGTCCACCTAGGTCCGCCCCTGTTTATTACAAATTAAACTTGTGGACACGTGGTTGTAATATCGTTCAAGAATTACCTTCTATACCAGGGTGACAAAATTAAACTCAATCCGTCCAACTTGTTTAAGTTGGGGGGGTTGTTGACCCGCTCATTCATTACCTCAGCCCATTTCAACCTATCAAAAATTGGTTGATATGTAACCCACATTGGCTAATGAGAAATTTTATCAAAAAAATATTAACTTTTTTTTTTCAATTTGATATGTTAAATATAGTCATAATAAAAAAAGAAATAATTTTATTAGGTACTAAAATAGTTTAAAAGAACAAATACAATAATTAAGCGTAGTAAAAAAATGGATTAGGTTGGGTCTTGACCCGTTATACAACTCATTATCTAACCCATTTTGACCCAATCAACTTTAGATTAGGTTGGATCTTGACCCAATTGTTGTCTTAACTCATTATGACTCTCCCAAATTTGTCACAACCCGCTCAATTACCACTCCTACAGTTCTATAGCAGCATAATTATTTATATTTTTATTGGAAAATAATTAAGTGTTGATAGGAAGATACAATAATTAAGTCTAGTTCGCATGTGGGTTTCGGTCGAATTTTATAGATTTTGTTCAAATAATATATTTGTATTATAAATACATTAAATATATATAGATATCAAATTTAAAATCTTATTATTATTACTTAAAATAATTATTATAAAATTCAAAACTCATAAAAGTGAAATTCTAACGCTATTTATGCAAGCACTAAGTTTCACCACTACTTTCAATACTCTCCTCAAGCTTACAAGTATGATGTTCATTATAACTGATTTAAATTTGTCCTTGGATAATAGGAAACGGACAAAATTTTGGGTCATGGTCAAATTTGAGCATTTTCCAAATTTAGGGAAAATATATTTTTGTTTGATATGAGGAAATATTTTTTGATTTTCTCATATTTAATTGATCAAAGTATCTAAAAAAGTTTATATTTTAAAAAAAATAAGTTCCATAAATAATCACATTTTACATTGATTGTGTCATTTCCACCCTCTAATACACCTCATCTTCACTCTACTTTCGTAGCCCCCATTGTCATCACTCTAAACCCCACCCCCACCTCCCTGAACACCACCCATAGTGTGGTAAAACAAAACATCAAGAGGTATTTGTTATTTCGTATATTTTTTTTTTGATGATTGTGGTGTCCGGTAAGGCTGGTTATCGATTGGTTGACTTCGATTTTAAAGTTTATCGATTTGACTTATTGGTTATCGGTTATGGGTTTATCGATTATCGGTTTAATCGTTAAGAATTGACACAAAAAATCATTGAAAATAACTTAGAAACAAGGTGGCAAATTAAATGATCCTTGCACATGAGTTCACAAATTGCATCTTTCTCAAAAGCAAACACTTTTACATTGTAGAATAATCAAGAGTTTGAGACAACTATTAATAAAAGTAGGAAACTAAACTCTAAGTCAAGGATTTTATATACAAAAATGGTATATATATATATAATTATTTAATTTGCTACCGGGTTATAGGTTAATTTGTAAAGAAAAAATCTCAAACCGTTGAGAACCAATAACCAGATAACAAAAATAAATCAAAATAGTTATCAAAACCTCTAAATCA
Organism: Solanum lignicaule; assembly: GCA_029582545.1. Lineage (NCBI taxonomy): Eukaryota > Viridiplantae > Streptophyta > Magnoliopsida > Solanales > Solanaceae > Solanum > Solanum lignicaule. The sequence continues at coordinate 40,248 of JAJOOF010005606.1, forward strand.
ATAACCCATTAGTGATAAGTCAATAACTTTTTCCAGTTTTGGTTTCGTTTTGAACAACCCTAGTGTCCGAGCCAGTTTTCGTGCACCTCGACTAATTCCATGAGATATATGTCACCTCCCACCAGCTATAGGTGTCAGGTAACTCTGTTCACCAAGGCTAGAACAGATGAGAAGAATCACCTAGTATTTTTTCTTGTCTCAATTAAGTTTTGAACCTGAGACCTCATGATTTTCAATCACTTCATTGACCACTAGGCTACACCCTTTAATATTTAGTATATTAGAAGTTAGAAGAAAAATTATTGCAGTTCTACGTATGGAAACTTAAAAGTAGGTGCTTGATATTCCTCTCAAAGTAGTTTGACAAATGGCCTTTCCTGACTAGTCAGTTGCCAAATATTTTCCTTAATACCAAATACACCCGTGATGAAATGATTTGTAACCACAACTTCTGCTACTTAATTCCCAAAAGCACTTTTTTTTCTTCCTAAAGCACTTGTTGTCAACCTTATTGACAACCGATTCAATAAGATTTTGCTCCAAATTAAATCACTCAAAATCTTTCTTAACCATAGAGCTCGATTAGTTGCACCAACAACGAAGATGCACTCATCTTCTGTAGAAGATTTAGCTACCACTTCTTGATTCTTTGAATTCCGTTATGAGAACATGCCTAAACCAAGTGTAAAAGCATATTCGGATGTGATTTTCGTATATCAGCTACGCTTCCTGCCCAATCATTGTTGACACTCAATTTTTGACCTCCACATTATAGATTAATCATCGAGCTTCTTCAATTTCAAATGATTTAAAATAATTAGTTTTATAAAATTTTAAAAAATAAATAAATATAGTTTGCAAGTCATTTTAATTAGTTGTATCATTTTTATAATTTTTAAATAATATATGTGTTTTATAATTATGTATATAATTAATATATTTTAAGAATATTCGAAAATAATCTCAAAAAGATTTTTGCTTTAATTAAGTATTTATTTGATTAGTTTAAGTTATGTTTTTGAGTAAATTTGTTTACAAGTAAATTAATTATTTTATTTCGTTAAGTTTAAGAAGCTCGTTAATTAGTTTTGTTTAAATTCGTCTTGATTGAGATTTGGCCGAATTTAACTAATTAAGCTCAATTTGGCTAAGTTCTTAAATTCAATTGGCTATAATTTTAAACAATTGGGTAAAATTTTCAATTCCAATTTTACCTCTCTCTTATTTAACACTAACCCATTTGTGATAGACTAAACTTGGGCCTAATTCCCAGCCCAAAAACAATACCAAATTTCAATCCACTTTTGCTTCCATTCGACCTAGCCCACCATTCTTAATAACATCAGCAATACATACACAGCAAACCCAACATACAATACCCACACCATCCCGACCCCACGTTGTCTTCTTCACGCGTATTAGACGCGAACTAGCAGCGAAATCCAGCGAAAAATCCCAGCAAACCCGGAAAATCTCACCAAATCGCAGCGAACCCTGACAACGTCAACATCGGCAGCCTTGCCCATACGCCCGTGCTCCTTTTTTTTTTTTTTTTTTTTCTGAATTTGAAGCAAGGATCAGCCTTTTCTTTGATTTTGAGCAAGAATTTGTGGAAGTTGGTACAAATTTTTTAAATTTTAAATTCTTCCTTTCTATCTGATTCCCCCCCCCCCCCAATCGGTCCTAGTTCTTCTCCTATAAATACCGGTTGTCTTCACGGTTGAAATGAGGTATTAAGTTTTAGAGAGGAGAAGTTTGAGAGAAGAGTTGAGAGAGGGAGAAAGAAAGAAAGAGATTTTTACCTTCTAAAAACAGAGCTCACAGTGGTGTAGAAGTTCTTCGTGGTTAATCTCGAGTCCCAGTCGCTGCCCAGAAAAATGCCAAAGTGATGAACAGGTCTTGAGAAGCTGACTTACAGGTCAAGGAAGCTGAAACATAAGTCTCAGAAAATAAAAAAGTGGACTGTACACACTAAGTATACACTAATATACAAGTTGAGTGCAACATATACATGTCCAAAAAAATTAAAACAGGTGCTCAGAAGCTGAATTAGGCTGCATACATGAGTATACGCTCATTGTATATGCAGATTTTGAGGGGACGGAAATGGGCCAAATCCCATCTTTTGCACAACAGGTCCAGGTGAAAATGGGCAAAAAGGCCCACAAAATTTGGGAATTTGGGCAAAAAGGCCCACATTCCAACTTTCTTACTTTACTCTTACTATTATTTTAAATCCCTAAAAGATGAACTATATATATTCTTTATGTTAATTTATTTTAATAAAATTTCATTTTTAATCAACTCTTATACTTTTGTTGAATATCTTTAGTCAAAACTTTTTATTTATTTTTCAATTAATAAAAAATAGGTTTCATAGTTTAATCGACAAAGTTGGTTCAAATTATTATTTCTAAAACGATTCAAATAAATTATAATCACTTGTGATTCAATTCAAATATTTCAATTAAGTCCCCTTTTTTTCAAAAAAAAGAAGAAGATGTTCTTTATTTGACTATTTTCTCAAAGTTAATCAAATATTATAAATTATTATTCTAAATCATTTTTCCTATAAATAGTCAAATATTTAATCTAAGTCGTAGGGAACGGGCAGAGCTACGACTATCAGGAATGGGCGATAGCCTATGACTAAAAGCGCCGATTATCTATGAATGACCAGGATCGGAATGCCAATCGACGTTGAGACATCTAATCGGGACAAAAGTTTTCAGAGGGACTAAAAAATTCTCAAGACCAAGATCTCCAACAAGTCAAGACTTAAAGATACATTGTTAGTTGCAACTGGGACATAATTTTTGAGGGGATCTCAAAAATTCTACAAGTCATATATCAACAGTTCGAGATACGCTGAGACATCTAATCGGGACAAAATTTTTGAGAGGGACTGAAAAATTCTCAAGAAAAAGATCTCTGACAATTAAAGACTAAAGTCAGATTGAGAATTGCAATTGGATAAATTTTTTGAGAAGATCTCAAAAATTCCATGAGACATCTATCGACAACTTAAGATATTCCAAAACATCTAACTGGGACAAATTTTTTTGAGGATGGCCTCAAAAATTTCTTCAAGCATCAGTAAAAGTTTGTAGTTAATTTGAACGTTTCGAGCATGATTAGAAGTTTAAAGCTCAAATGATCTCTAGCATAGTTAAAGTTCATAGTCAACTTCAGCGATCTCCGACGCCGTTGGATTTCAGAGTCAACTGCACAACTTCCCAATCATAGTAGATTTCCATGTTAGAAATTTCTCAAGCTTCAAGGATCTTTTGAATTCTCTAGAACAAGCTATCGGACACGTCAAAAGTTGAACCAAGGACGTTCATTTAAGTTATGCATGACATGACATTTGACAGTGACTTTTTCAAATTGATTCTCACAAAAAAAAATCCTTTTCCTTAAAGAATTTTCAATATGTCAACTATTTTGTATAATTTCATCTTATGTCTATCGAGAAGCAAGAGATCACAGTGATCAACTGAAGATAGCAAGACAAGGAGCAAGCGATTGAAGGAGTCAACATAGATCAGTTTGTTTTAGAAAAAAAAAAATTAACAATGTTTCTACGGATGCAGGTCTAAGAGATTGCCTTAAGATCATTACATTCCTCCGCTCAATAAATACGGAGATGACAAAAGGGCGAGCAGCGCCCCGAAATTGATAATTTTTCTGTGGATGCATGAAAGTCATTGAAGTTTTTAGAAGAAAAAAAAAAACAGTTCAGAATATGAACAACAACACCTCATTGAAATCTCCAACAAAGCATGAGTCGTAATGAACAAAAAATGTTCAAAATAGGAACAAGTGAAAGCTTCACTCTCAACATGTACAAGCATCTTCAATGACATCAAATTACATTTCTCAGCATCAGGAATGTTTGAAAATATTCACAAATCCTGTCGATATCAGACGTGGTAATGTGAACCACCCGGAGGGACATCATTTTTACCACCCCAAGGGACATTTCTACCGTATTATAAAATAATATAATACCACCAACCAGATGAACAACAGCTTCAAACATCGAGAGGGCCATCATCTTCAAACGCCGAGAGGGTCATCATCTTCAAATGCCGAGAGGGCAATTTTATTCAAGTCGCCAAGAGGACCATTGCATCTTCAAACTCCGAGAGGGCCATCATCTACAATGTCAAGAGGGCCATTACATATTCAAACGCCAAGAGGGCCATTGAATCTTCCAATGCCAAGAGGGCTGTTGCATATTCAAAATGCCAAGAGGGTCATTACATCTTCAAACACTGAGAGAGCAATCATCTTCAAATGCCGAGAAGGCCATTGCATCTTCAAATGCTGAGAGGGCCATCATCTTCAAATGTCGAGAGAGCCATTGCATTCAAACCGCCAAGAGGGCCATTGCATCTTCAAACTCCAAGAGGACCATTATCTTCAAACGCGGAGAGGGCCAGCATCTTCAAACGCTGAAAGGGCCATCATCTTCAAACGCTGGGAGGGCTTGCAACTTCAAATGCCGAGAGGGCCATTGCATTCAAACGCCGAGAGGGCCATTGCATTTTCAAACGCTGAGAGGGCCATCATCTTCAAACGCCGAGAGGGCTATTGCAATATTTAAACGCCGAGATGGCCAACATATTCAAATGCCGAGAGAGTCACCATTGTATCTTCAAATGCTAAGAGGGCCATTGCATCTTCAGATGTCAAGAGGACCATTGCATTTTCAAACGCCGAGAAGGCCATCATATATGCAACCGTCAAGAAGGCCATTGCATCTTCAAATGCCAAGAAGGCCATTACATATTTAAACTGCCGAGAGGGCCACCATTGCATCTTCAAATGGCAAGAGGGCCATTGCATCTTCAAATGCCGAGAAGGACATCATTTTCAAACGTCGAGAGGGTTATTGCATCTTCAAACGCCAAGAGGGCCATTGCTTCTTCAAACGCCGAAAGGGCTATCATTTACAAAAGTCGAGAGGGCCATTACATCTATCATTGCCAAGAGGGCCATTGTATATTCAAAGCACCAAGAGGGTCATCCGTATTATATTATCAAAGGTGATAATATCATTGCTGAATGGATCAACATCATCCTGCCGATAAACCACCGTCATCGCACCAAGCAAGCTTGACAACATCATCCTACTATTGGATCAACATCATCCTACCAAAAGATCATCAATGTAGCAGCATCTTCTTATCAATCGAGCATCAACATTTTTATCATCAATGTAGCAGCATCATCCTATCAATGAAATATCGTCATCAACAATATTGCATTATCGAGAAAGTCATCATCATTGTAGAATCATATCAATTCATTATCTATTGCGTCAAAACCGATAGAGGCTGCCGTCAGAATATTTACAAAAAAGAACATGTGCCGAATACGGTAAAACATGCCACTTCTCTATTTAAATTATAGTTTCTACTAACAAGTTTATTTCAGTCTTTGCCGAGAGCATCTAAGGGAATGAATTCTCAAATCAAGCCACATGTGCGAACGACATAAAAAAGGATGCAGCATAATGTGGAACATTTTCTTAGCAGCGAACTGGGACATAGTCTGAAGAGGAGTATCAAACTCTTAGGATGCGAGCTGAGGAACGACTTCCACCACAATCAAACCACACCCTATCAGAAGGCATGTGGGATTTTCTTTGGGTTTATCAGTTTCAATTTCGCATTTGGGAAACTTTTCACTCTCACCAAAGGAGACTTTCCAATCTGAGTGACAGTACACCAACAGCTTTGAAAATTATGTCCATGAAAGTTCTTAATTATGGGTGTGAAGGGGCCACATTCATGGCTAAGAGATTGCGAGCCTTATTTTCATACTCGACTTACTTGTCACTCCTCTAAACCAAAGGTTATCTTGCGTAATAGATTTCCTTTTCAACCGATCGAGTCGAACTACAAATAGCCTGATTCATTGAGTTGAAGGATATGTAGGCGGGCTCAATGTTGAAAACTCGGTTGTATTCTGACATCCCCTCTTAAATCTTATTCTCGAGCATTTCGATCTCTTCATAATTCGATATCGAAATAGCTTTCGAATTCTTTCATAATTGTGCGTCAAATCAAGCATATCGAACTACAAGTGGCCTAAATTCTCATATAGCCTGGGATGTGTAGGAAACCCATTTCCGAGGTTCAGCCATGATTCCTAAAGTCCGTACCAAAATCCCTTGTCTAAGAGATGAAATGTGGTTGGTCAAAATTGGATTCGTCAATTTCATTTGCCTCGAATTTCTTTCGTCAATCTAAGTCAAATGAGGGACAACTGTTGACACCCAATTTTTGACCTCCACATTATCGATTAATCATTGAGCTTCTTCAATTTCAAATGATTTAAAATAATTAGTTTTATAAAATTTCAATAAATAAATAAATATAGTTTGCAAGTCATTTTAATAAGTTGTATCATTTTTATAATTTTTAAATAATATATGTGTTTTATAATTATGTATATAATTAATATATTTTAAGAATATTCAAAAATCATCTCAAAAAGATTTTTGCTTTAATTAAATAATTGTTTGATTAGTTTAAGTTATGTTTTTGAGTAACTTTGTTTACAAGTAAATTAATTGTTTTATTTCGTTAAGTTTAAGAAACTTGTTAATTAATTTTGTTTAAATTCGTCTTGATTGAGATTTGGCCGAATTTAACTAATTAAGCTCAATTTGGCTAAGTTCTTAAATTCAATTGGCTATAATTTTAAACAAATGGGTAAAATTTTCAATTCCAATTTTACCTCTCTCTTATTTAACACTAACCCATTTGTGATAGACTAAACTTGGGCCTAATTCCCAGCCCAATAACAATACCAAATTTCAACCCACTTTTGTTTCCATTCGACCCAGCCCACCATTCTTAATAGCATCAACAATACATACACAGCAAACCCAACATACAATACCCACACCGTCCCGACCCCACCTCGTCTTCTTCACGCGTATCAAATACGAACTAGCAGCGAAAAATCCCAGCAAACCCGGAAACTCTCACCAAATCGCGGAGAACCCTTACAACTTCAACATCGGCAGCCTTGCCCATACGCCTGTGCTCTTTTTTTTCTTTTTTTCTGAATTTGAAGTAAGGATCAGCCATTTCCCTGATTTTGAGCAAGAATTTGTGGAAGTTGGTACAATTTTTTTGAATTTCAAATTCTTCCTTTCTATCTGATTTCCCCCCTAATTGGTCCTAGTTCTTCTCCTATAAATACCGGTTGTCTTCACGATTGAAAGGGGGTATTAGGTTTTAGAAAGGAAAAGTTTGAGAGAAGAGTTGAGAGAGGGAGAAAGAATGAAAGAGATTTTTATCTTCTAAAAATAGAGCTCACAGTGGTGTAGAAGTTCTTCGTGGTTAATCTCGAGTCCCAGTCGCTGCCCAGAAAAAGTCAAAGATGAATAGGTCTTGATAAGCTGACTTACAGGTCAAGGAAGCTGAAACATACGTCTCAGAAAATCAAAAAGTGGATTGTACACATTAAGTATACACTGATATACAGGTTGAGTGCAATATATACATGTCCAAAAAAATTAAAACAGGTGCTCGAAAGTTGAATTAGGCTACATACACTTAGTGTACAGTCCGATATACAAAAAATGGGCTAAAATATAGCCTGTATACATGAGTATACGCTCATTGTATATGCAGATTTTGAGGGGACGAAAATGGGCCAAAGCCCATCTTTTGCACAACAGGTTCAGGCGAAAATGGGCAAAAAGGCCCACAAAATTTGGGAATTTGGGTAAAAAGGCCCACATTCCAACTTTCTTACTTTACTCTTATTATTATTATTTGTATTAATTCTAACTCTTTTATTTGATTTGGTTTAACTTAATTAAATCCCCAAAAGATGAACTATATTCTTTATGTTAGTTTATTTTAATAAAATTTCATTTTTAATCAACTCCTATACTTTTGTTGAATATCTTTAGTCAAAATTTTTTATTTATTTTTCAATTAATAAAAAATAGTTTTCATAGTTTAATCGACAAAGTTGGTTCAAATTATTATTTCTAAAACGATTCAAATAAATTATTATCACTTGTGATTCAATTCAAATATTTCAATTAAGGCTCCTTTTTTCAAAAAAGAAGAAGATGTTCTTTATTTGACTATTTTCTCAAAGTTAATCAAATATTATAAATTATTATTCTAAATCATTTTTCCTAAAAATAGTCAAATATTTAATCTAAGTCGTAGGATAACCGCACATTAGGGGGCGCTTCAAATGCCTTAAAAACCTTCTTGAAGCGTAAATAAGAACTTCTTACCTATTTTCTCTAAATTTATAAATATTTAATCTGTTAAAATCTTTTTGAATTAAGGTTTTGTGAATTTCTAAGTATTTCTGTCAAATTGTTTTATACTTAGAACATTTCAAAAAGTGATTTTTTAAAGATAGTAAAATTACGGCATAACAATCATTATCCGAATAACCCATCAATTGTCCTTGCTCTTCCTCTTTAAACCAAAAATTACAGTTCCTTTGATATATCTATCAACATTCATTTAGCAACAACATGATCAACTTGACTTGGAGCTTGCATAAACTTTGACAAAAAACTTGTCGCGAACATGAGATCAGGTCATGTTGCTGTCAAATACAACAAACTACCATTTATACTTCTATAAACTATTGGATGAGCCTTGTCACCTCCTCCAAACTTTGAAATCTTTTCATTGTGAAACCAGTGAGGTCTGTACAGGCTTGCACCTCTCTATCTTGAACCTTTTAAGAATATCTCATGCATATTTTCTCTGAGAATTGAAGATTCCAACAGTAGCTTCCCAAAAAATAATTAATTTCACCCAAATCATACATTTTAAATTTAATTTTCATTTCTTTCTTGAACTGATTTACCATAGCATCATTGCTTTCTCTTAACAGAAGATCATCAACATAAAGTGACACCACAAGAACATCTCCTTCTTTAGCCTTCTTCACATATAAAGTGCCTTCCTTTTCAATTTATTTTGAATCCACAATAAATGAGATGCGCATGAATCTTATTATATCAGGCTTGAGGAGCCTGCTTAATCCCTAAAATGACTTATGTAACTTGTAGACTTTATCCTCCATTCCTGAAACTTGAAAGCTTTTTTGTTGGCTAACATAAGTCTCCTTGTGCTACTGTTCATATAAGAATGTCAATTTCATATCTAAATGATACAACTTTCAATTTGACTGAGCTGCCGAAGCGAATAGAAGTCTTATTGTATCATGTTGTGGAATAGGTGCAAATGTGTCTCCATAATTCAAACCTGAAACTTGCGCATAATCTTTCACAACAAGCTTGCTTTATATTTATAAAATGAGCTATCTGGATTAATTTTGGTTCAACCGACTTCACCCCTATTACATTTTTGTTTTTGAGTTTATCAATCAACTTTCAAGTTTCATTCTTCTTTATTATATCAATCTCCTCCTTCATAGCTTCAATCCAAACTTCATGTCTTGATGCTTCTTGATAACTACAGTAAAACCTCACTAAATTAATATATGTGACATTATGAAATATTATTATTATTTTATAGAGGTATTATTTAATCGATAAATAAGAGTTTTTTGAGATTCAATGAAGGCTAATTTTGATTATATCAAAATTATTGTACCTTACTAATTTATTTATCATATTCATTTAATTCAAATAAAAAATAAATTATTATGCATAAAGTATAATGAAAACATCAAAATCATTACATCTTATTAAATTATATATTATATTTATTGAATTCATCTAAAAAATAAATTCATTATACATAAAGTACAATATATGTGTATGATTCATTGTAATATATTTTTTTTGTTAAACGATTCATTGTGATATATATTTTGTCAAAATGATTCATTGTAAAATAAATTCAAGGATTCAATGATTCATTATAAGAATAAATTCTTTATACATAGTATTCGTTGTTTCTTAATGATCAAATATTATTCATTGTATCTTAAATGTTATTAAAGATTACTTTAATGTTAAATTCGAGTTATTTCTTAATAATCAAATATATTCATGTATCTTAAATGTTATTAAAGATTACTTTAATGTTAAATTCAAAATAATTGAATAGTCAAGATTACTTTAATTACTATTGTCTCTCTAGTCAATCAAACCAAATAAATATATGACTTAGTTTGATTGTGCGATCCGTTTTTTCACTTTGGTATCAGAGCCTTTACTTACATAAATTAATCATGACAAATGTATATGAAAAGGCTCCTCATAGTCTGATTGTGCGATCCGTTTTCACTTTAGTATCAGAGCCTTTACTTACATAAATTAATCCTGACAAAGGTATATGAAGATCATTCAAAGTGAAAACGGATCGCACAATCAAACTATGAGGAGCCTTTACTTACTTAAATTAATCCTGACAAAGGTAAATGAAAATCCTTACTATCCGAGTCCGCCCTCTTTACGGGTAATCCAACGGATCAATTCAGTGATCTTTCACAACTATGCCTGGATAATCTACGTGTGACCTTAATTTGTTTGTTCAAACTATCTTCATGATAGTAACATGCACCAATTATAGTAACCTAGTATGCTACAGTTCAACACAAACAGTTTAGCCCATCATTTGGGCTTAATACATAAAAAGAAACAAATAAGAAAAGTACCATAAAATGAACTCCCAGAAAGATCAACCAAATTGCAAACTTTTATTCAAAAATTTAGAAAATATTATAGTACAAGAGAAAGAGGGGGTTCTACAACCTGCCTCTAAGTAAACACACTACATTCCCTTTTATAGTGTTAAGGGAAATCTTTTTAACGATAAAAATACAAAAAGATATTGGTCCACACTTTTATAATGACCACTAATAAAACAATAAGGCCGACACATTCACATGGCCTTGCATTATTTTTACTAGACGACACCACTTTTGGCTCCACTAATATCACTTTATAAAAGTATTTTGGCCTTATTATATGTGGCCGACAACTTTATTAAAGTATCTCTATCGGAGGGGTTTTCATACTTTATTTTTCCCCTTGACAGCTGTATTAGCACCAGAAGATTCTTCTATTTGCTGTTGATAATTTTGTAAAAGAGCCTCGATGTCGATCTCTTCATTACTATCAGCATCTTGTCCTTCAGCAGCTATGCATGCACCATCATCATCATTAGTATGGCTAGATGATGCCATCGAGATATCATCCTTGATTTCAATATCAAGATTTCACATTAAATCTTTTTTCACTTCTTCCATATACAAGGCTATTGCTTCTGATTTAGAAATAAGTCCTTTCTTCATTTGAAGCTTCCTTGTGATCCTTTTAAATGGACTCAGATCATCTACCACATGTGGTTCTTGTCACGACCCGAGAGTATCCCCTAGTCGTAACGGGCGTATTCGACCTCGAAGAGGTCAAATACAAGCCTCAAGGATTTTTCATTGCATACGATACAAAAAAAAAATATAGAGAAGAATTTAAAACTTTCTTCACACACGAAAATACTTTCATTAAATAGCAAGCGGAAGACTTTAAACACTTTATCCAAGATGTCTCAAAACCATCTAATACTTGAATAAAACATTGGGACTAAGCCCACTCAAAACTATAACAAAACTACAAGACATAAAGGAACATGTTGGTTAATGTCCTCGAATCTATGAGGACTCACCAAGTCTTCATCTTCAAAACACCTTAGAAACCTATCCATCAACCATGGAATATCAACATCTCCAAATCCCTACACTTTAGTCAAAAGGGAAAGAAAGGGGTTAGCACAATTAAGTACTAAGTATGGAAACCATGCAAAAACATGCTAAAAAGGACA
>JAJOOF010005607.1:0-40243 GCA_029582545.1 Solanum lignicaule
ATTTTATCAAAATGGCATGAAATCATAACTTCCTCACAAATGTCCTTTTTAGCATGTTTTGCATATCCTCATACTTAGTACGTGTGTTGTACTAACCCCTTTCTTCTATTTTACTACAAGTGTAGGTTGTCATAACTAGGAGGAGATTGTGCTTTGGAGTTGCTTCACTCTTCCAAGTCTTTGGTATGTCCTCAAGATTCGAGGACTATGTTTAGAAGTTTCTTAGTCATTGCAATAGACACTTAAGTTTCATTTCATTTGTAAAGGGCCGTGTCCCTTAGTATGTTTTAAGTTCTTGTCTAAGATTGGCTAAAGAGACTTAGTAGTTCCGCTTGCGTATTGATGTTCTCAAATGTTGTTGACTCTTGAAGTCTTATGGTTCTATTGAATAAAATTTTTAAATTCTTAGTGATTTTTATGATCTATTAGATGAATGAATGCTAAGGCTTGTATAAGACCTCCGAGAGGTCGAATACGCATGTAACGGCTAGGGGGTGTTCTCGGGTCGTTACAACATTTCCCCTTAGGCTGCCACCCATAATTGTACCGATTGCTTCACTTAGATTCTTTAATCTTTGAGATTGTTGTTTTGATGTTCATAAACTCTTTTGAGATGGTTCTTTTGATGATCATAACTCTTTTGAGATCGTTGTTTTGGTTGTCATATTTCATTGTTGAGATTTGGAACTATGGACCAGTAGTAGAAGACATATGAATATGGACTTACGATAATAACAATGACATGGAAAGAAAATGTGACATGAACGTGTAATACTTAGGAGCTTATATGACTCAGTAAGCATTTTGACATCTCAAATTGAAGCACATATCAAGTGAAGACATTTAACATTCAGCCAAGAGATTTGAACTCTATATGATAGCCAAATACTCAGTAACTAATATCAAATACAAGGTATACGTGAACATGGAACCAAGGGACGTGGGCAGCTTCAACTTTAGGATGGATACATATTCCAAGTAAGTGCATATAAAATGTACAATAGAGAAAGTAGAGATCTTGTGAGGTAACACTATAGTCTAACACAATGGGAGTAATAACCAATAAAGGGACCATATGAACATTTGAAAAGATGACATATATATAGATAATTGAAGCAAGTTGGCATGATATGGGCAGATTGTATATCCAACATATAAACATATTTACCATGTGTAATCTAGGATCATTTTGATTTATATAAGGGAAATACGTGCCAAGGGTACTTTGACGATGAAACAAGTGTAAACCTTTCATGCTAATACTTGTTAGAGTAAGCACACACATTTAGTAACAAACTCATATTAGAATACTCACTTTACAGCTCTAGAGAGTAGGAATTGCAACTATGGATCAGTCACTACCAAGGACACGTAGAAATCTTACTTTTTGTAATGCAAGTGTTGGATTCATGCCAAAGAACTAGGAAATCGAATAGCCTTACATACCTTATCCTCTGACCAATAGAACTATCACGATTCAGTCTCCCCTTTTAGGTTTTAATCTACAATATAAGTCATGATAAACTAAAATTTGCAGCTATCACACCATGATCCCCGTAAAACAATAGCTAACATTGACGGATAATGAGCCCATACAACCCTTAAAATAATGTGTATCATCACACCCTCCTTCTCTGCCCAATGCATACATTATATATCCTTTTCCAAGATTACCCAAGCAGTACCAACAACAATACACATAAAACAGCCTCAAATATTCTTTATCATACAACCAATTATTGAACTCACCACCCCCTTGAGTTCTTTATGACAGCACACCCATAATTCTTCACTCAAACTCATACAAAAGGAGGAAGAAAATGGAGCAGTCACCTTACCTCAATTTTTGTAACTTTTCCTTATAACTTGAATACCTCTAGAACTTCAACTTCCCTTCACACTTAAACCAAAGAAGAAGAGAAAAGTATCTTAATAATTAAGGAAAGTAAGCAGTAGCTTGTGGGAACTTCTGCCTTCTACTTATAATTGAGCATGAATAACATGTTTCCTAGTCTTCCATGGGAGAATTAAGCTAAATCCATAAGTGTTTCTCTTACCTTGGTTTGTAGATATGAGGGTTTCTTCAAGAACCCTAGAAGGAACTTTAAGGCTGCTGTTTTAATCCTTAAGAGAAAAGGGAGAGAGAGCTGGAGTTAATTCTCAATATTGTTTGGTAAAAATGAGTGAGAATAGCAGCCAATATATCTTATATTGAGCTTTCTTCACCTTTAAGAATATCCTCTAGAACCTCTCTTTTTTTGGTCCATTTTCAGTCACTAATTGGTCAAGTAGGTGATGCACCTGCTTATGTACATCAAGCAGCTCAAAAGGTCAAACTATGTGATGAACCTACTTGCTTTCACTTGGGCTTAAATATATTGGGCCTTGGCAGATTTGGCTGCTGGGCTTTAGTTTCATTTTCCTTTTATTTAACTTAATTTGGGCCTCAAGTGAGTCCATTAGCATAGGCCCAAATCTGATCCATAAACCTTGGCCTTTATAACTAGATCCATATAGCTCAAGTAGGTGATGCACCTACTTGGTCCTTTGGACGGGTCAATAAGTCAAAGTAGGTGATGCACCTACTTGTCACCTACTAGCTTAGTTAAGTCAAGCAAGCAGCTCACTTATTTTATTCCATTTTATAAATATTAATCCCTTTTGCTTTAACTTAGCACTTAACTTTCAACTTTAAGCTCAATTACCACCTCACTATCTCGAGTTTAAATACTCCTGTTGGAGTTAACTTGCAGTACACATTCTGAAACGTGCAAGGCATTACATCACCTTCCGAGCTAGTTTAAACCAATTCTAATCATATAAGAAACATGGCCCCTCGCCTATATTATAAGTCTATGTCTATCAAAAGAATAGAAGAAGCATATGCATAATACAGGCAGTTACATACACGTAGAATATGGGGTGTTACCATAAGGGAAGTTTAATGCTTGTTTAGATGTGGAATCAATGAGGGCTTACATATGATATTGTTTAAGTGTATTGGTTCCTTTACTCTACCCCTTTGTCAATTTGTCTTGCTTAGCCAAGTATCTCTTGCTTTGATGGGTTATAGACCCTTTGTTGATATTTATGATGCTTGGTTATATGTTAAATTTGTGCATCCTTGGCAAGGCGATGAAATTGTTATTGCTAACGCTAACCCTCATGCCATGAGAATCTTTGTATTGTTTGCTTCCCATATGGTTTTGCAAGGTATGGATTCGAGGACGAATCCTTTTCAAGAAGGGGAGAATGATGTAATACAGATTACCTCAAGGTTATCCATTCACGAACTTCAACGTATTGATGGATCATTCACAAGGATGGAGGCTGTTGAGCATGTATGGATGACGAGGAGGGAATTCCATGCCTTGCATGGGAACAAATGCACCTTGAAGGAGCTCCGAGTTGGGCAACACCATGTTTGGCTGATAGCTTGGAGTGTGGGAGGCCTAACAAAGCAAGGAGGAGCAAGTAAAGATGTGCTCCATTCGGTGAGCTGGAGACCCCTTTGGCGACTCACCAAAACCCTTTGGCGAGGGTTCCAAGATCGCCTAAGGTCCTAAGGAGCTATTGCGGAAAGCTACACAAAGGGCGAGCTGAAGACCATTTGCCGCATCACCAAGTGGATTGGGCGATGGTCCCCAGACCGCCCAAAGTTCCAGTAGCCCCCAGCCAAGGCCAGGAGAAGAGCTCCTCGCCGAGTTCATTGGGTGCATTGCCGAGCCATTAGGCGAGCCCAACTTGGCTCGCCCATTGGCCAATTTTGGGTTACTTTTGGGCCCATCTATGTAATAACGCCTAAAACTATAAATAGGCTTTTAGGGTTTCATTTTAGACTTAGATTTGTTTTGTTGAAAATGGTTAAAAACCTGAACTCCTTGTGTGAGTGTTGAGAGCTGGTTTCAAGCTTTTTTTTATCGTTGCTTGGAAAATAGGGTTGCTTGGGATATTGATTCCCTTGGTCTTTATAAGAGTTATGTGCTTGATTGTGGATTAATCGATTGAGGTCTTTTGGTTTAACATACCTTTAGGTTGCTTTTGATTTCCTTTTCTTGTGTCTATCTATTTATCCGAATTAGGTGCTTGTTTAGGATTGAAATTGGAGATTATTGGATTTAATACATCCTTTTCTTGTTTTCCGCTGTTGTTTGTGATTCTTCTTGTGAGAATTACATCACCTATCATGATGAACTCCAAAGCATTGTCATGAAGCTAGAATATCGAGAGATTGAAGAGCATTCACTTCAAGGTAGGGTTGAATAAAGAAATTTCTTTTAAGATGACCCTTCATAGGTTTGCTAAGAAATTTCTTTGAGGTAGCCCATGAGATAGAACTTGAATTCAAAGAGGAGAAGGTGGCTAAGTATAAGACTTCATCTTCCAATTCTTGGAACAAGAACAAAGAGGGAGTGCAAACATCATCAAATTGGATCAAGGGTGGAGATGTCAAGAAGACTTATGAGAAGAAGCCCTTCGAAGGAAATAAGCCAAAGTACCCGCCAAGAGAGAAAGGTATCACTGACCCAACCAAGTTCCCTAAAGGTATTCAATGTCACAAATGTAGAGGAAGAGGTCATATTATGTGTGAATGTCCAAATCTATTGAATTCTCTAATGCAAGGTGGTGAAATGTATCTTAGTGCGGCGGATGAGCCAACAGGTGATTTTGAGGAAGATCCTCAAGAAGAGGATGAGTTTGAAGATAGGGAAGATGAGGAACCCAACCTTTGCGTCAAAGAAGGAGAGAGTGTTGCTCCTCTATATGTGGTGAGACGAGCAATGGTTAGTAAGGCCTTAGATGATCCGAGCCAAAGAGAGAATCTATTTCACTCTAAATGCTTTATCAAGGATAATGTGTATTCCTTAATCATTGATAACGTAAGTTGTGCGAATGTTGCTAGTACTGCATTAGTGGAATTCTTAAAACTCCCCACCACTAAGCATGCTACATCTTACAAACTTCAATGGTTGAGTGAGTGTGGAGAATTGAGGGTGCATCTATAAGTAACGATCAAGTTCAAGATTGGGAAGTATCAAGATTAGGTTCTATGTAACGTAGTCCTAATGCAAGCTTGTCATGTGCTACTCGGGAGACCTTGGCAACATGATCGTTCAACCAAACATGATGGGAGAACCAACAAGTATTCACTTGTGTTGAATGATCATAAGTATGTTCTTCATCCTATGACCCCCTCTCAAGTCAATGATATATATAAAAGGATGAGTGAGTCGAGGGAAAAGAAGAAGTGTGAAGAGGAACATATGGAGACCGAGAGCCTAGAAGAGAAGGAGAGAAGGAAGTTGAAAGGAAAGGCCCAAGTGTTGTTGGATAATTACAAAGAGATAAGGTTGGAAATTGAGTCTGAAAGTTCTTTGATCCTTATCACACATAGGGATCATGTGCTACAAACTAACAAGTCTCATTCTTCTCTTCCCAATTCTATTTCCTTTCTTTTGCAGGATTATGAGGATGTCTTCCCAAAGGAGCTTCCAAGTGGATTGCCCCCACTTCGGGGAATTGAGCATCAAATTGATTTTGTGCTAGGATCGCAATTGCCAAACAAGCCGGCTTATAGAAGCAATCAGGAGGATACCAAGGAGCTACAAAGGCAAGTTGAGGAACTCCTCAACAAAGGTTATGTTAGAGAAAGCATGAGTCCATGTGCCGTGCCGGTTCTATTGGTTTCAAAGAAATATGGAACATGGAGCATGTGTGTTGATTGCCAAGTCATCAATAAGATAACGGTAAAGTATCGTCATCCTATCCCAAGGTTAGATGATATGCTTGATGTGTTGAATGGGTCTTGTGTGTTTTTAAAAATTGATCTTAGGAGTGGTTATCATCAAATCCGGATGAACCCCGATGATAAATGGACCGGATGAACCCCGGTGATGAATGGAAAACCACATTCAAGACCAAGTTTGGTCTATATGAATGGTTGATGATACCATTTGGTCTCACTAATGCTCCTAGTACTTTTATGCGTCTCATGAATCATGTAATGAAACCCTTCATAGGGAAATTTGTGGTTGTCTAAGATGTGTGTTTGATGTACTTAGGAAGGAAGAACTTTTTGCTAATCTTGATAAGTGTTCATTTTATGTTGATGAAGTTGTCTTCTAGGGTTTTGTTGTGAGTTCGAGAGGGTTTGAGGTTGACGAGTCTAAAATTGATGTTATTAAAAATTGGCCAAGTCTGAAATCCACAAATGATATTCAAAGTTTTCATGGGTTGGCTAATTTTTATAGGCGATTTGTCAAAGATTTTAGTACCATTGCATCCCCTTTGACAGAGGTAATCCGAAAGGATAAACCTTTTAAGTGGGGAGAGGAACAAGCCAAAGCTTTTGAGGCTTTAAAATCTATGCTTAGTTCCGCTCCTTTTTTGCAATTACCTGATTTTGATAAAATATCTGAAGTGGAATGCGATGCTAGTAAAGTAGGCATTGGAGCCGTCTTAATGCAAAACCAAAAACCCATTGCTTGCTTTAGTGAAAAGCTGTCACACCCCAACCCTAGGTGAGGTGGACAAGTACCATATGAATACATGCTTTACAAGTGACCTATGATAAGAAAGTATACTACAATGCAAATGGATTTACCAATGAGAAGTTTTGTATACAATACACGTCGTCTAGCTGAACCGATACATGTGACAAGTGAAACTATGAATACAGATGATAGCTTTATAATGTCTACAAAGCCTATACTAGAATCCATGACTATACCACTACGAAAATATGCATAGTAAAGACTCGGCAAAGCCCCAAATCAACTTGGAGCTCACCAACAACCACTGAGTATCTTGTGCTTCTATTGGGGAGATCTATTAGTTGAGTACATATACCTGCACCATGAAATGCAGCGTCCCTAATAATGTATGTCGGTACGAAAAAATGTACTGAATATGTAAGGCATAATATAACCATATGTAAAATGAGAGCTCAAGGAAATCAAATACCAATAGATAAAGATTAGAGGTCACCTTTGCTTATACTTGTGGAATCGTGTGTGTTACATTCTTTTCTTTACTTTGTTGTACGTTATAATCTTTATAAAGCATATGATACAAATGACCAGCTGATCAGTGGTAGAAGAGGATGACCCATGCTAGGCATTTTAACCCCTGGAATGCTGTCCTCATAATTCCACAAATTGGAATCGGCCCATGCTAGGCTTTCGCCCCAGAGCTGCCACCCTTCTATACCAATTGGGATCGGCCCATGCTAGGCTTTCACCACTGAGCTGCCACCCTTCTATACCAATAGGGATCGACCCATGCTAGGCATTTTCCCCTGGGCTGCCACCCATAATTATACATATTGCTTCACTTAGATTCTTTAATCTTTGAGATTGATCTTTTGATGTTTGTAACTCTTTTGAGATTGTTCTTTTGATGATCATAACTCTTTTGAGATTGTTGTTTTGGTGGTCATAATCATTGTTGAGATTTGGAACTATAGACCAATAGTAGAAGACATACGAATATGGACTTACGATAATGACAAAGACGTGGGAAGCAAATGTGACACCAACATAATACTTAGGAGCTTATTTGACACAGTAAGCATTTTGACATCTCAAATTGAAGCATATATCAAGTAAAGACATTTAACATTCAGCCAAGAGATTTGAACGCTATATGGTAGCCAAATACTCACTAACTAATATCAAATAGAAGGTATACATAAACGTAGAACCAAGGGAGAATGTTGATAGATTCAACTTAAGGAAGGATACATATTCCAAGTAAGTACATATAAAATGTACAATAGAGCAAGTAGGGATATTGTGAGGTAACATTATAGTCTAACACAATGGGAGTAATAACCAATAAAATGAACATATGAACATGTGAAAAGGTAATATATATGCATATCCAACATATAAACATATGTACCATGTGTAATCTAGGATCATTTTGATTTATATAAGGGGAATACGTTCTAAGGGTACTCTGACGATTAAATAAGTTTAAGCCTTGCATGCTAATACTTGGTAGAGTAAGCACGTACATTTAGTCATAAACTCATATTAGGAGTACTCACTTTGATGCTCTATGGAGCAGGAACTGCAACTATGGATCAGTCACAAACAAGGGCACTTAGAAAGCTTTCTTTATAATACAAGTGTTGGATTCATGCCAAAGAAATAGGAAATCGAATAGCCTTACATACCTTGCTGCACAACACTGGAATACGTACTACTTTGACGATGAAATGAGTGTAAACCTTGCATGCTAATACTTGGTAGAGTAGGCACGTACATTTAGTAATAAACTAATATTAGAGTATTCACTTTGATGCTCTAGGGAGTAGGAACTGTAACTATGGATCAGTCACTAACAAGATACTTAGAAAGCTTACTTTGTAAAACAAGTGTTGGATTCATGCCAAGAAATAGGAAATTGAATAGTCTTACATACCTTATCCTCTGACCAATAAAACTATCACGATTCAACATCCCCCTTTTAGGTTTTAATCTCAATTTCTGCAACGTCTCCTTATAACTTGAATTCCTCTAGAACTTCAACTTTCCATCACACTTAAACATAAAAATAAGAGAAAAGTATCTTAATAATTAAGGAAAGTGGGCAGTAGCTTATGGGAACTTCTGCCTTGTACTTATAATTAAGCATGAATAACCTGTTTTCTAGTCTTCCAAGGGAGAATTAAGTTAAATCCATAAGTGTTTCTCTTACCTTGGTTTGCAGAGGGAAAGGTGGATGAGGGATAGATCTTCTACTCCCTATTCCAAGTTTGATGGTTTCTAGCTCAAAGGCAAGAGACTTTGTGTGCCTGTGAGCTCTTGGAGAGAACTATTTGTGAGGGAGGCACACAATGGGGGTTTAATGGGTCATTTTGGTATTGAGAAAACTAGGGGAATTCTTGAGGAACAATTCTATTGGCCTAAAATGCATAAAGATGTTGTTCGAATTTGTGGTCAATGTGTTGAATGTCGACGTGCTAAGTCACGCCTCCTTCCCCATGGTTTATACACTCCCTTCCCCACCCCTTAAATACCTTGGCTTGAAATTTCAATGGACTATGTTTTGGGTTCGCCAAGGACCAAAAGAGGTAGAGATAGCATCTTTGTCGTCGTTGATTGATTTTAAAAGATGGCTCATTTCATTCCATGTCATAAATGTGATGATGCTACCAATGTAGAGTCTTTGTCTTTTGAGCATGTTGTTAATTGCATGGAATTCCTCAAACCATTGTAAGTGATAGGGATCCAAAATTCCTTAGTCACTTTTGGAAGGAATTGTGGGGTAGACTTGGTACAAAGTTGTTGTTCTCAACTTCGTGTCACTCACAGATGGCCAAACTGAAGTTGTGAATAGAACCTTGGGTTCTATGCTTCGTGTCGTCATGCAGGGAAAGTTGGCCTCATGGGAGGAACATTTGCCTTTAGTTGAGTTTGCATATAATCGAGTTATTCATAGTACTATTGGCATGACTCCATTTGAAGTGGTTTATGGTTTTAACTCCCTAACCCCTTTAGATCTCAATCCTCTTTCTCAAGATGTCGTGTTAAGCTTAGATGGGAGTAAGCGAGCTAAAGCCATGCCGAAGCTACATGAAAGGGCGTTGGCTGCACTTAAAGAAGAAGAACCAAGATGTAGCAAAAAGGGCTAACAAGGGACGTAAGAGGATCGTGTTTGAACCGAGTGATTGGGTGTGGGTACACTTTTGCAAGGAGCGTTTTCCCACCCATAGCAAGACGAAGTTGATGCCGTGAGGTGATGGGCCATTTCCAGTTATTGAGCGGCTCAACGACAATGCCTACAAGGTTGCCCTTCCTCCGGAATATCAAGTGCACAATACTTTCAATGTGTGCGACCTGTCCCCTTTTCCAACTGTTGGTGATAATGATCCGTTGAATTTGAGGACAAATTCTTTTCAAGAAGGAGAGAATGATGGAATATGGATTTCATCAAGGCCATTTACAAGAAGTCAAGCTCAAGACCTTCAAAGGATGCAAGGGTTATTTATGAAGATGGAGGTGCTTGAGATGGTGTTGATGACAAGCAAGCACTTTCATATCTTGAAGATTGCAGAAAAAGGCACTGTTGGCGAGCAGGTCCTACTTGGCGCATCGCCCAAAGGCTTAGGCGATGGTCCCAGCTCACCTAATGCTCCAGAACGTGACCATGGCTGAAGATCACGCAGAGAAGCTCACCAACCAGGTCGGCATATCGTCCAACCTACTTGGCGACCCGACCCAGCTTGCCCATTGTCATTCCGGGTCACTTTTGGGCCCTTTTAACTAAAACCTATAAATAGTTAGCTAGGGTTCATGTTAGACTTAGATTATTGTGAATGTTGAAAACTAAAAACTCATGTTTGAGTGTTGAGAGCTTGGTTAAGCTTTTGATGCCTTTTGTTAGAAACTATGGTTGCTTGGGATATTGATTCCCTTGAGGTCATCGTAAGAGTTAGGTGCTATAGTTGGATCAACGAATCGAAGTCATTTGGTTTAATATATCCTTTGGTTGCTTTTTGTTTCCTCTTGTGTGTCTATCTATCTATCTTTACTTTCCGTCTTTTGATTTTTCGCTGGTTTTAGTCGTTTCTCTTTTGAGAATCGTATCAAGTTGCTTTGATTGTGGTGAGTTGGGTCACTGGTCCAGAGATTATCCTATGCGTAGGCGGATTGCTCCTGTTCCACAGACAGCTCTACCAGCAACACCTCCAGCTAGGGGGCGAGGTCAGGGTTCGGCGTCGCCATGGTTATCAGGGTATTTGGGGTGGTCCCTGAAGAGGCAGGTCAGGCGGTAGGACTGATGGTCAGGGCAAAGGAAGAGAGGGTCATTTCTATGCAGCTCCAGCGAGGGCGGAGGCTGAGGCATCTAACGATGTGATCACATGTACGATTCTATACTGCAATCAGCTTGCGTCAACTTTATTTGACCATGGTTCAACTCATTCTTATGTGTAGGCATTATTCTTATTGTATGGGTAAGAGTTCTAAGCCTATGGCTATGCCGTTATGTGTGTCGACCCCTATGGGTGAGTCTTTAGTAGTGGATTGTTTCGGTAATGCTTAGTTACTATTCGGGGGCGTTACACTCGATCTAACCTTATCTTGTTAGATATGCTTGATTTTGATGTGATTCTGGGCATGGACTGGTTATCCCCATATCACACAGTTTTAGATTGTTTTTATAAGACCGTTACCTTAGCCATGCCTGGTATTCCTCCGGTGGTATGGCAGGGCTCCATTAGTAGCATACCGATTGGAGTTATGTATTTTATTCAGGCTCAGAGGCTGGAGGATAGTGGACGTCTGTCCTATTTGGCATATGTGCGGGATGTGAGTAAGGAGGTCCCTTCAATTGAGTTTGTGCCTGTTCTCCGAGATTTTATAGATATGTTCCCTACCAACCTACTTGGCCTACTCCTTGAGCATGATATTGACTTTACTATCAAGCTTGAGCCGGGTACTCGACCTATTTCCATTCCACCATATCGAATGGTTCTTGTAGAGCTCAAGGAGCTCAGTGTTCAGCTTCAGGACCTCTTGGGTCAAGGGTTCATCAGGCCTAGTTTGTCGCCTTGGGGCACTCCTGTTCTTTTTGTGAAGAAGAAGGATGGTATGGTGCGCATGTGTATTGATTTTAGGTAGTTGAATAAGGTGACAGTGAAGAACCGCTACCCTATTGATGAACTATTTGACCAGCTTCAGGGTGCCGCAGTGTTTTCGAAAATTGATTTGAGGTCTGGTTACCATCAACTGAGGATTAAGAACATCCCTAAGACCGCAACATTTAGGACTAGATATGGCCACTATGAGTTCCTAGTGATGTCTTTTGGGTTGACTAATGTTTATGCCGCCTTGATAAACTTAATGATGCGGGTATTTTCAATCCGTGCTGGACCGATTGATATACCAATAATGAAGTCTTCAGTCAATTAGTGGAAAACATTGTACCAACCTAGGAGAATTAGCCAATCTGGTACATCAATACATATTCCTATGCCCATTCCAATCTTGTCTAACTTTGCTAACCCCCCTTCTTAACCTGTATCTTGTTCGTTCAGGAAACACGTCTTCCTATTCCATCTTTTCTCGAATTTCCTTTAATGGAAGAAATAGAAGCTCGAGAAGGAATACCAAAACTTATTTCAGTCATTGATTTTGCATCCATGACTGAATGGTTAAAGCACCAACTCATAATTGGCGAATTCGTAGTTTCAGACCTTATCTTGATTTTTTCATCATTGTGTTCACAGATGAAATTCTGGTATACTCATGGAGCAGGAATGATCATGAGCAACATCTGAGGTTGGCAGGCTACTACAGACGGTTTGTGGAGGGCTTCTCCACCATTGCTACACCTTTGACCTGGTTGACTCGCCTTGATGTTCCTTTTGACTAGTCTGAGGAGTGTGATTTGAGCTTTCAGAAGCTCAAGGAGTTGCTGACTACTTCACATGTATTGACTCTTCTAGTTGAAGGCGAGGGCTTCACGATCTATTGTGATGCATCTGCTGTTGGTTTGGGTTGTGTTTTGATGCAGCAAAGCCGGGTCATTGCTTATGCATTGAGGTAAGGGTTACATGAGCACAACTACCCCACTAATGATTTGGAGTTGGCAGTGGTGGTTTTCGCGCTTAAGGTGTAGAGGCACTACCTGCATGGAATTCGTTGTGAAATCTACACTGATAAGAGGAGTCTTCAATATATTATGAGCTAGAGGGATCTTAATTCGAGGCAGCTTTGCTGGATTGAGCTTCTGAAGGACTATGACCTCTCTATTCTCTACCATCCGAGAAAGGCGAATGTAGTAACAGATGCCTTGAGTTGGAAGACAGTGAATATGGGAAGTCTCACCTTCCTATCTACGGTGGAGTGACCTTTAGCTTTGGACATTCAGTCCTTAGCTAATCACATGGTTCGATGGGATGTTTCAGTCCTTAGCTTATGACTTGTTGGGACTGACAGTTCGGTCACCTGGTCGTTCATTTAGTTTTTATGAGAGTTTTAGTGTTTTGTAGCTTTTGAACCTTGAATTGGGGTGTGACCTTAAGGACAATTTTATATCTTTTCCAACTGCATTGAGTTAGCGAGCACTGAGCAGTAACTAACCACTATAACAAATTGTCGTCTAATAGTGGCAGAATAGAATGCAAGCAATAGATAAACTATTTTCAATGGTCTTCAGGTGCACTCACTGGAACTTTCGGCGAGCCCGACTTTGCTTGCCAGAGTCCAAAGGGCGAATTGCTGAATTGACCCTCAGATCACCGAATTGCCTTAACATTCTGTAATTTTTGGCAAGCTAAATTTCAAGTTAGCGAGTTGAACTTCAACTTGGCGAAGAAAACAGTGCATTTGGCGATCAAAAACTCATTTTATTCCCTTAATCTCAGGTTCTAATTCCCTAGTTTCCTTTTCTTGATTCTGAATCGTTTTCAAGATTCCTAAACTAATTTTCAACTCGTAATTGATCTACTTGTTGATTATTGGTTCTTGAATTCTCTTATTTGTTAGTGCCATTTCTTTTCGTGGTTTTATTAGTTTTACGTCGTAGTTAACTTTATGATTCAAGCCCGTTTTGCTTTAATCGAGTCGTTCATTTTTTCTTGAAACAAGAATCCATTCCATCCAAGAGTAGAATTGGACACTTTGTGATCAACCGAGTATAAGCAATCTTCAACCTTAGCCGAGTCAATTTGAGAGGCAATCAAATGTGTATGTTTACAAGTGATTGTCAGTTCATTTTACTAACGCTAACGTTGTTTATTGTTTTTGTTGAGTTGTCTTATTGCTAGGTACCTTGAGAATTGGAAGTGAAACCCAACCACCTATGGGAGGGGTTAGTTGGAATCTATAATGGAGGCAATTACTAATATGGGTTGGAGGATGGAGAACATGGAAGGACAAATGGCCACCACGAAGGGTAGTGTGTCGAAGATGGATGATAGAATGAACAATGTGGAGGGTCAAATTACCTCTACTAATTCCACCCACACAAGCTACTTTTTGTGCTTCCATAAGTGGGCACGACCACACTATTTCTCCTACTATCACACCTGGAGCCTTCCATCAAGTGTTCAACCCAACACCAATCCGTTTCGGTTCCAATGTCCAAAATACCAATCGACCATCCAGTCCCAACTCAATCAATAAGCTCCACCAAACCAAAATCGACCTTACCCAGCACCACTAAACCAAAATCCACCCTACCAAATGCCACAAACCCAACCAATTCCGGTGATATAGGTGAGGGATGATGAGTACCAAGGGTGATATGAAGGTGAAGGTGAAGAAACACCATGGAATGAAATTCTAAGGAATCGACCAAGAGGTCAAATAGGGTATAGAGGATGATGAGGTAGGTTTGGCCCGGTACCACAAGGAAGAAGACAATATGGGAATCAACCTCAATGTGGAGGACCAAGGGAAGCATATGCCAATCAAGAGTATGGTCAAGAATTGACAGAAGAACATGGTAACCAATATCAAGGAGAAGTCCAAAGAGGTTACTACAACAACAACCAAGTGGGTGAGGGCCGAGGAAACTATTATGGGGACCAAGGTGGAAATGGAGGCCTAGATGTTGGAATCAACTCTATCAAGACTAATCTCCCACCTTCCGAAGGGGAATACAGTCCCGATGCTTATCTAGAATGGGAGTCGCTTTGTGAAAGAATCTTCCAGGTCAATGATTTGACCGAGGTCAAGAAGAGTTGCTTTGCCATTGCTCAATTTGAAGGGTTTGCTATTACGTGGTAGGAATACAGGAAAAAGTTGATTCTAGTACTTCAAGATGGACACCCTCCAACATGGACCGGATTGAAATCCCTTATGAGAGTCAAGTATGTGTCGGAAAGGTATTGCCTAGAGTTACTGATACAATTCTCAAAAGAGAAACGACGATAATATGCAGAAATCGAAAGACAATAAAGTAAAGATAGATAGGGAGACACACAGGAGGAAACAAAAGGCAACCCATCACGCCTCAAATCCCATTAATACGGACAGGCACCCGATGCCCTAAAGGCACGAGAGAACCAACATGTAACCTGTGCTTACTATGCATATAACTATGACAATCTTGTGACAAGTTCACATAGGATGCAGCGATACGAACCAACATAAGTATATTCAAAACTTATATACAAGACTTGGCCGTTAAGGCCACAACCTGTTAAGATGCAACTAAACCATATACATAAGTCTGCAAAGCCTTTAAAGATAGAAAACCTTAGAGTAGGTCGGGACAGACCCCGTCTTACCCTTAACTACGATACAATACAAAAATGAATCTACCAAAGACTCAGTAAAGCTCCGAATCAATCTGGAGCTGACCAAAAGTAGCTGAGTGTTGTATGCTCCTATTGAGGAGGTCTACTAGCTGGAGTACCTGCAACATGAAATGCAGCGTCCCCCGTGAGGAACGTCAGTATGAAAAAATGTACTGAATATGTAAGGCAATAACATATATAAAATAAGAGTTCTAATGAAACCAAGTATCAATATATGTGTGCATAAATCAGAACAGAAGACTACCATTGTTAACTCCTATGGGATCGTGTACGTTACATTCTTGTCTTTTCCTTTCTGTGTGTTATGATCTTTATAAGGCATGTGATACGAATGACCTGCTGATCAGTGGTAGAAGAGGATGACCCATGCTAGGCATTTTAACCTCTGGGATGCGGTCCTTATAATTACACAAATTGGGATTGGCCCATGCTAGGCTTTCACCCCTCAGCTGCCACCCTTCTATACCAATTGGGATCGGCCCATGCTAGGCTTTCGCCCCTGAGCTGCCACCCTTAATTATACAGATCGCTTCACTTAGATTCTTTAATCTTTGAGATTGTTGTTTTGGTAGTCATAATCATTTTTGATATTTCAAACTACAGACCAGTAGTAGAAGACATGAAAACAATACTTCAAGGCAGTAACAATGACACAAGGAACTATGTAACATCAATGCATTACTTGTGAGCTTAAATGACACATTTGACTTCAACTGACTAAGAGGAAGATTCACCAAACTTGCTTTTGCAAATACAATTTCTAGACCAGCACATAGGAGGATAATTACACAAGTATAGAGTAGTAAACATAAAATGAAGCAATTCTATACACTAAGGAGAGGGGGAAATACTGTTAGCTATTTGGAGATCGTACACTGCCACTATGTTTCCTTTATTAGGAATAGAACTTAGTAAATTCACTTATTGATATTAATCGCAAGTATCAGATGTCATGCCAAGGAATATGGAATCGAATAGCCTTACATACCTTATTTTCTTACCAATACAACTGTCACGAGTCAGCCTCCCTTCTTAGGTGCTAATCTACAATATAAGTCATGATTTAGCTGATGTTAGCAGCTAATAACATTAAGGCCCTCAAAAAAATAGTAGCTAAACACTTGACGGAAAGTAGGCCCATACAACCCTTACACAAATGGTGAACCACAACAGCCTTCTTCTATACATTAATACAACTTCATACATTCTTTGACAAGATACTCAAACTGCCTCCAACAACATTATACATAAGGCAGCCACTATCAATCCCTAAAAATCTTTCAGCATAATAGGAGAATATTGACTCGAGGATTTATCATCATCCATTAGTTCTTGATAGATATATACAAAATTCTCCACCCCAAACCTGTATTTAAAGAGAGGTAAGAATGGGCAGTAGTCTTACCTTAGTTTCTGGAAATTTATCCTCTAAAGTTGTACTTCAAGAACTGAAACTCTCCTTCAAACTTTTACTTGGAAAGAGGGACAATACTCAAGAACCCCAAGGTGTTTTAGGACTGCTGATTGAAGCCAAGAGAGAAACTTAAGAAATATGAAAAATTTTCAAGTTAAAAATGGAACAAAAGATCTAAGCTTTATCCCTTTAAAAAGGAGGTGTAATGGCCGACTTTCTTGGCCAATTTTGGGCCATATATTGTCAAGTAGGTGACCCACCTACTTGGCCTATTAACTTGGGCCTTTGGGGACTTCAACACTTGTTGGGCCTTACTGCCAATTATCCCTCTATTCTTGTCAATTTGGGCCATAATTAATGCAAGTAGGTGATCCACCTACTTGGACTTTTCACTTGGGCCTTTTTGGGCTTAAGACTATTCGGCCTTGGCTATCCATTTTCCCCTTATTCTTCTACTCAACTTGGGCCAAATTAATGCAAGTAGGTGGTAGTGCACTTGGCCCAAATACATGGTCAAAAAAGAGTCTTAGTAGGTGATGCACCTATTTGGTCCTTTGGGCTGGTCAATAAGTCAAAGTAGGTGATGCACCTACTTGTCACCTACTAGCTTAATTAAGTCAAGCAAGCAGCTCGATTATTTAATTTCATTTTCTAAATATTAATCCCTTTTTGCTTTAACTTAGCACTTAACTTTCAACTTTAAGCTCAATTACCACCTTACTGTCTCAAGTTTAAATACTCCTGTTAGAGTTAACTTGCAGTACACATGCTGAAACGTGCGAGGCATCACATCACCTTCCAATCTAGTTTAAACCACGCTAATCATATAAGAAACATGGTCGCTCACCTATACTATAAGGCTATTTCAAGTATCACAAGAATAGAACAATCATATGCATAATACGGGATGTTACACAACCAAAGGGTATATTAAACCTAATGACCTCGATTTGTTGATCCAACTATAGCATCTAACTCTTACGATGACCTCAAGGGAATCGATGTCCCAAGCAACCAACGTTTCTAACAAAGTTCAACAAAAGCTTAACAAAGCTCTCAACACTCAGACATGAGTTTCAATTTTCAACACTCCAAATAATCTAACCCTAAAATGAACCCCTAAAGGCCTATTTATAGTTTTAGGCCTTATTACATAGATGGGCCCAAAAGTGACCCGAAATGGGCCAATGGGCGAGCTAAGTCGGGCTCGCCCAATCCTCTTGGCGAGTTGCCGACTGGTCGGCGATATGCTTGCTCCCTTGGCTCCTCCCTGGGCAGCCACTGTAACTTTCGGGGGTCTTGGGGTCCATTGGGCGATGCGCCGATTGTTCTCCATGCTCGCTGAATGGACAGCCTTCTCTTGCAGCTCATTGGATCAGTTGGCGATCCTGGAACCCTCTCCAAAGGGCATTGGCGAGTCTCGAAAGTTTTCCTTAAGCTTGCCGAATGGAGCAACATATTAATTTGCTCCTCCTTGCTTCGTTAGGGTTCCCATGCTCCAAGCTATCATCCACACATGGTGTTGTTCAGTTGGGAGCTCCTTCAAAGCGCATTTGTTACCAAGCAAGGCTTGGAACCCCTTCATTGGTACCATCTCAAGCCCAACAAACTCCATTCTTGTGAACACTCCATCAGAGCATTGAAGTTCACGAATGAATAGCCTTGAGGTAATCTGGATTACATCATTCTCTCATTCTTGAAAATGATTTGTCCTTGAATCTCTACCTTGCAAAACCATAGGGAGACAAACAAGAACAAGATCCTCATGGCATAAAGGTTAGGTTAGCAATAAAAATTTCATCGCCATGCCAAGGATGCACAAACTTAACCTATAATCAAGCATCACAAATATCAACCAAGGGTTTGTAACCCAGCAAAGCAATACATACTTGGCTACTTAAGAAACTTGGACAAAGGGGTAGAGTGTAGGAACCAATACGCTTATACAACTTCATATGTAACCCTTCATTGGTTCCACCTTCAAACAAGCACAAGGCCTCCCTTATGTCAAGTATCACATGAACACTCTCATACCCAAGTGCGAAGGCACAAGTAGTGTTGACCCAAATTAAGACCCCATCCAATGCACTAGATAATTTCAAAAGAGTAAGTATTCCCAATTCATGAGCAGGTTCAAGTACATAAGTATCCCCCACCCAAATTGGTAAACATACCTCATTCAAGCACATATGATCCAGTAATAACACCAAAGAAGAATCTTCAAGATAGCAGATGGTGTTACTACTACACTCAGCACATTTAAAGATGACACTGGGGTCAAATGGAAAAGGATTGCATAGCATCGAGTCAAGGAGACTCTCAGTTGCCCTATTTATACCACTACTAACATAAGATATGCAACCCACACAAGCATGAGTATCATCAAATGGAAGTACATAAAAGTGAGTCCTCGAATCCAAACCTTGTAAAACCATATAGGTCATAAGCAAGAAGCTTATCCTCTTAGCATGATGGTTAGTACAAAGATTAGCACTTAAAACATTTAATGGATGAGACTCAAACTCCAGGAACAACCAAAATCCTCTATTATCATGGCTATTAAGAAGAAAAAGGACAATGGTTATTCTTCTCAACAACATGGTAGTACCACCTAAAAGATGATACTTCCACCAGTTCAAATACCTTCATGCATTCACCTGGATCAAAATAATAGGATGTCCACAGAACTGGATCATACCATTAAGTGTAGACCACAATGACACCCTGATCCACATGCAATGCACATTTAACCCAACTAGGGATTTCATCATATGCAAAGAGATAGTAAAGGACGGTACATACTTCACCTTCTCTTGGCAAATATCTCCTACCCCCATAACATGTACATTCAATAAGATCATGCTCAGGGTAAGAAATAGACAAGGGGTCTAGGAAGCTATCCTTCCCACACACAATGTAGGCCCTTCAAGTGGATAATAAAACCTCAAGAAGAGCTTTCATGTATAGGGAAGGGAATCAACAATGTCGCCCACCTTATGCCTTCCATTTTGACCAGGCATTCCCACATGAAATCCACAACTCAGCTCATTACCGGGGTCAAATAGAAAGGTCATCCAAGAACTTGGATCAAGTGCACCTCCATTTTTCAGGTGGCCACTCGTTCTTCCCAACAACATACTCCACTCAACAACATGAGCATCATCATATGTAAACAAGTAATAGAGAAATGTGTTTTGCAAATCAACTTCCTCTATGGTGTTTTCATGGATGCGACTATGAATAGGCTCAAAAGAACTGGACATACCCTTAAAAAGTGCAATACACCAAGAAGAAGAAGTAATAGGAAAACAAACACCACCTTCCTCCTCATCATATTCCTTCCATACAAGAGTACTCTCATCTTCCAAGAAGAGATTTCCATCTTTGGGAGGGAAAGCCTCACGCCATAGTGGGTTACTATAACAAGTATAGCTATCAAGAACTATACTGCTCTCAAGATTCACACCACTAGGTACATCACTAAGAGTGATTTCATCATCTTCAAATAAGATATTGTACATAAAGAGGGAATGATCAACCACTAGGGAAGAATTAAAACATGCAAGTTCACCCCCAAAAAGACACATATCATTTTTCGAAGCACATGATTTCTATGAGTAAAGAAAATAATCGGATCTTCCACAAAAGATATGCTCAAAGAGTCACTCCTATTCAAATGATCAACATTTTCATTAGTACCACCAAATTGAGGTTTCTTAATCACATTACAAGAACCCTCAACCAGTGAACTACACTCACAAACCGGTTGATCAACACAATCATTACAAAATAATGAGCTAGCTTTCAAAGTATAGGTGTCAACACTAGGTGGACACAAATTTATCTTACTAGAAGAATCAATTCGGTGATCAATAGGATCAACTAGTGTATCCACATTCTCAACAAGCACATTATCAACACAAGGTAAAGAATCAATAGGCTCACATAAAGACAAGCTAACATTCACACTTTGTTCATTTGCAATGGTAAAAGTGTTAAGATTAGCTATTGTACCTTGTCGCCTGCAAGAAAGATCTTCTTTACCTTGGATGTTGGAACATCCATTAGTGCATCCATCACACCTTCGGTTGTAGTCTCTTTGGCTGGAACTTGTGTTCCTCCATTCATTACACTTGTACCTACAAAAGAATTCTTACAAAGTGAAGGATAAACAAAAAGGTTAGATTGAGATTGTGACAACCCTCTCACTTCACTCCGCTCAACCTCTCCTTTTTGCACTCTAAAGTTGCAACCTTAATTTACCTTACTCCTCTCAATCTTTTGTCTCACATTTTTCACCTTAGGAAGAGGAAATAAAGGTGTTGCCCAATGATCCACAACACACTTGTACCCATTCCGCTAGTTTGGGACCCTATGTTCAGTAAACTAATTGGCCCCCAAGCTTAAGTGACAAGAAGCCATGGGGACTATATCACACCAAACCTCCTCATAGTATTTGCCGCGTGTAAAAGAGATTCTTACCCCTTCGGTAACCTTACATCCCTCCATGGTGTATGGAAAATTCCTTTGTAGTCGAGGTAATCCCAAGTAGGCTACCACCTCTGGAGTGATGTAGTTTAGATTGTACCCATCATCGAGGACAAGGTCAAGTCCCAAAGCCCCACAAATGCCAACCTTTGTCCTAAGAACTGGTCTTCTCGGATCGGCATTGAAAAGTTTTGTGTCCCTTTGGCACATACCTGAACGTCATCAGCCTCTTCAATTCTTCCCATGTCAATGGGTGGGTATTTTCATGGAGTGTTCGGAGCCTTCCCTCTTGAGTCCACCAACCCAATGCAAGACCTTTCAAATGAAAAAGGGCATACAGGGGTCGCTCTTGACCGCTCAAATCATGGATTTGGAAAGTCTACTCACATTGCCACTCCCAATCAAGATATGCCTCGGGATCAGGCCTTCTTTCAAAGATAAGAAAATCAATCCTTTTGGCACGGAGTCCCTTGACACATCCGTCATACCTGACTTGGTTCCCATATCCCGATAATTGTGCATTACCTTGAGAAGTATAGGATATAGTATCCTTAGACCTTAGAGTTTCACACTCTCTCCTTCCCATCGGATGACTTTGACTTGAGCTAGTGTAGCCACACACAATACTTCGACTAGGGTCCATTAGCACAAGAGTAAGAATACGAATCTTCATAGGCCTTAGAGGCATGCTACTCATACTTCTTATATGATAGAGTATTATACCTCACCTGATGTAAAACGAATTATATCAAGGCCATTTACGAGGAGCCAGGCTCAAGACCTTCAAAGGATGTAGGGGCTATTCATGAAGATGGAGCTGCTTGAGATGGTATTCATATCAAACAAGGGATTCCATGCCTTGAAAGTTGCAGTTGGACACTTTGGTAAGCCAGAGCCAATCGGCGGATCGCCCAAGTCCCTAGGCGATGACCCAGCTCGCCCATTGTTCTAGAACTTGGCTAAGCTGAAGGACCACGTAAGATTACTCACCAACTAGGTCGGTGCATCGCCCAATCCACTAGGCGACCCGACCCCACTCGCCCTTTGGCATTTCGGGTCACTTTTGGGCCCTTTATTTCTAAAACTATAAATAGCTAGCTTGGGTTCATTTTAGACTCAGATTATTATTGATGTTAAAAGCTGAAAACTCATGTTTGAGTGGTGAGAGCTTGGTTACGCTTTTGTTGCCTTTTGTTAGAAACGTTGGTTACTTGGGATATCGATTCCCTGGAGTTCATCATAAGAGATTCGGTGCTAGATTGTGGATCAATCTATTGAGGTATTTAGGTTTAATATACCTTTAGGTTGCTTTTGATTTCCTTTTCTTGTGTCAATCTATTTATCTTTACTTTCCGTCTTTGATTTTCGCATTAGATCGTAGTTCTTCTTGTGAGAATTACATCATTTGGTATCAGAGTCGTGTCTTGCTTCGTTCCTATGAATCTAGTCCTGAGGTTTTGTTACAAAAAAAAATGTTCATTTTCGTTTTTGAGATCTCGTTGAAATGGGTTTCTTAGATTTGAGTCTTGTTTGAGTTTCTAAGGTTGGAACAACGTTCTCCAACTATATTTGAGTCTTAGGATGAGATTGGAAGGAGTTTGGAGCATTATTGAAGAATCCACCATTGAAGACTTGAAGAACACAAAGTGGGTTTTGAAATCTGAAGGTTTTGGCTTGGAATTGAAGGTTAATAGGTATTGGGAGTTGTTCCCCATATCAAGGAGAGCCTTCACCTAAATTTTCATGAGATTCCGAGACAAAAATTGTAAGGGTTTTATTTTGGTGTTCATCTTGTTCTTAAAGTTCTTGAAGAACATTCATATCTTCAAGGAAGAGAATATTTGAAAAAGCAAGTGTTTGATTCAAAAGGGGAAGAAAGAGAAAGAGTAAAGGTGTTTGTAAAAAGGAATTTACTAAAAGGGTAAGTCCTAAAGGACAAATGGACAAGAGCAGGGGGGACCACCAGATTTCAAATTTCAGAGCATTGAAGGACCTGCAGAGAGTCCATTGGGCCAGCAAAAGCGTGTATTGCCTAACCAATCGACGCCTCGCCCTTTGGGCAGGTTGCTCGCCGAATTGGCCACCCATTTGAGGGAGCTACTGGAACATTCGGCGGAACCAAGCCTTGGTTGTCGAGTCCCATCGGTGCATCGCCGAACTACCACTCCTATCGCCAAGTTGCCTTGTCCGTTTGCAGAGTTTGGCGAGTTTATCTTCAAGTTCGCGAGCTGAACTTCAACTTAGGCGAAGAAAACAGGTCATTCAGCGATCGAAAACTCTAGTTACTCCTAATCTCAGGTTTGGCATTCTTAGTTTCTTTTCTTTTGATTCTCAAACATTCTCAAGAATTCTAAACCAATTTTCAATTTGTAACTACTCTACTTGTTGACCATTGGTTATTGAATTCACTTCTTTGTTTGTGCTTTTTCTTTTCGTGAGAGGTCATATAGCACGGATGGATGGTAGGATTACTACGGTGGAAGGTCGAGTTAATTCCAATGACTCTACACCACGAGCTACTTTTCGTGCCTCTACCAGTGGGCACGAACACACTCACTCTCCCATTTTCACACCCGGAACCCTCCACCAAACCTTGCACCCAACATTTGTGCAATTGGGTTCAAATAGCCAAAGTACCCATCTACCATTCCATTTTCCGCTTAGTCAAGAAGCTCCACCAAATCAAAGCCATCCTTACCAAACACCACCTAACTAGAATATTCCCTACCAAAGACCACAACCACAACCCAATCCCGTGAATGAGGTGAGGAATGATGAAGATCAAGGAGGTTATGAGGGTGAAGGTGAAGAAGCCCCATGGAATGAGTCACCAAGGAATCGACCAAGAGGTAGATTGGGTCCAATGCCATTTGATAGGAGACAACATGGGAACCACCCTCAAGGTGGAAATCAATGGGAAGCCAATGTCCATCCAGAAGTCTGCCAAGATGCTAGAGAAGAACATGGTAACCGCTATCAAAGGGGTTATTACTACTATGACCAAGGTGGCCATGGAGGCCGAGATGTTGGCATCAATTCTATCAAAACGACTATTCCAACATTCAAAGGGGAATGCAATCCCGATACTTACTTAGAATGGGAGTCGCAATGTGACCGAATTTTCAATGTGAATGAAATGGCGGAGGTCAAAAGTAGTTGCTATGCTATCGCCCAATTCAAGGGTTATGCTATCACATGGTGGGAATACATGAAGAGGTATCATTTAATTGTCCAAGAAGGTCATCCTCCACCATGGCCCGAGTTGAAAAGGTTTATGAGAGCTAAGTATGTACTGAAAAGATACCGCCAAGGATTACTTGCCAAATTGTATAACTTGAGGCAAGGAAGAAAAAGTGTTGAAGCATATCATGACGAGTTCCAAAACATAGTCATGAAGCTGGAATATAGGGAAATTGAAGAGTATGCCATAATTCGCTTCAAGGTAGGGTTGAACAAAGAAATTTCTTCTAAAATGACCCTTCATAGGTTTGCTACTTTGAATGATGCCTTTGAGGCTGCCCATGAGATAGAGCTAGAATTAAAGGAGGAGAAGGTGGCTAAGTGCAAGAATTCATCTTCCAATTCTTGGAACAACAACAAAGAGGGAGCTCAAACATCATTAGGTTGGAACAAGGGTTTGAAAGTTAAGAAGCCTTATGAGAAGAAGCCCTTCGAAAGAAACACTCCAAAGTACCCGCCTAGAGACAAAAGTATCCCCGCCCCAACCAAGTTCCCTAAAGTTATTCAATGTCACAAATATAAGGGATGGG
Organism: Solanum lignicaule; assembly: GCA_029582545.1. Lineage (NCBI taxonomy): Eukaryota > Viridiplantae > Streptophyta > Magnoliopsida > Solanales > Solanaceae > Solanum > Solanum lignicaule. The sequence continues at coordinate 24,950 of JAJOOF010005607.1, forward strand.
GTCATAAAATGAGTGAGTGTCCCAATCGATTGATTGCTCTACTTCAAGGAGGGGAAATATATCTTAGTGAAGAAAGTGAGCAAGAAGATGGTGGTGAAGAAGATTGTCACGCCTCAAATCCCATTAAGACGGATAGACACCCGATGCCCTAAAGGCCTGAGAGAACTAACTTGTAACATGTGCCTACTATACTTATAACTATGACAATCTTGTGACAAGTTCACATAGGATGCAGTGATATGAACCAACCTAGGTAGGCCCAAAACTTATATACAAGACTTGGCCATTGAGGCCACAACTTGTTAAGACGCAACTGAACCATATACATAAGTCTACAAAGCCTCTAAAAGATAGAAAACCTTAGAGTAGGTCGGGACAGACCCCACCTTACCCTTAACTACGATACAATACCAAAATGAATCTACCAAGGACTCACTAAAGCTTTGAATCAATCAAGAGCTCACCAAAAGTAGTTGAGTGTCGTGTGCTCCTATTGAGGAGGTCTACTAGTTGAAGTACCTATGCCTGCAACATGAAATGCATCGTCCCCCATGAGGGATGTGAGTACGAGAAAATATATAGAATATGTAAGGAAATAACATATATAAATAAGAGTTCGAATGAAACCAAGTATCAATATATGTGTGCATAAATCAGAACCGAAGACCACCTTTGTTAACTCTTGTGGAATCATGTATGTTACATTCTTGTATGTTCCTTTCTGTGTGTTATGATCTTTATAAGGCATTTGATATGAATGACCAGCTGATCAGTTGTAGAATTGGATGACCCATGCTAGGCATTTTAACCCCTGTCCCAAACCTACATGCACCTAAATGATTCCGTGGTGGAGCGCTAGCTGTAGAATGGAAGGATGATGGTCTAGGCGGTATGTTAGAGAACCGAGGCCTAAATTCACCTTGGGATGGTGTAAACTGCCCCATGGATCTAGTAGCTCTCTTAGAATGCCCTGTTTCTGACCCTTGTGTCCTTCTTCTTTGCCTTTGATCCTCCAACTTTTGCGCAAAAGCTTGCATCCTTGCTATATCCATATCTTTATTTAACGAAGAAATGGTATAGTCTCTAACCAGATATGAATCTAATCTATCCATATATCGATGAACTCTATCCTCCATAGTAGCTACAACATTAGGAGCATACCTGGCCAAGGAATTAAATTTGAGATTGTACTCTCTCACACTCATATTTCCTTGGTGGAGATTTAAGAACTGATCCGTACGGGCCTCTCGGATCTCCAATGGCAGATAATGGTCAAGGAATGCCTCTTTGAACTCTTTCCACCAAGCTGAAGGTGCATCTGTTCCCTTAGATTGCTTCCAAGCTTCATACCACAATATAGCCACACTTTTTAATCTATATGCTGCTAGATCAAGCGCTACTTTACCACTTACATGCATAACATCCAAAGTGCGTTGGATTTGATCTATAAAATCCTGTGGATCCTCATTAGGATCTGACCCGATGAATGATGGAGGGTCCAAATTAAGGAAGTCACGTATCCGCATGCCAGCTGCTCTATCTACACCGCTAGTACCTGCAACTAGACCTTCTTGCCCTTGGCTGTGGCCAGCAACTATACGAGTTAATAGTTGGACTGCATTCCTCAAATCTTGTTCAGTAGCATTAATAGTGGGTTCTTGAGGTGCAGCTTCCCTCCTTAGATCTTCTGGAGATGGAGGGGTCAGGGAAGTGTGTGTTAGAGACTCATCTTGAGCCTCACTTTAAACAGCTTGATTAGGTGATGGTTGGTTGGTCCCTTCTTGAGCAGCCACATCTACTCGCTTACCTGTACTTTTACTCCTCGTAACCGGCATCTTTGCTATAATAAAAGCAATTCAGAAGTTAAATACAATTAACCTACAACATTGGTTCTATCGCACGGTCTAAGAAATGAAAGAAAAGAGACAACTCCTTCATGTCCCGTAAACTCTTGTTTATAAATGTGTTGCACAACACATCCATAAGCAAAACTCTACACATACACGGCTTTGTAGACTCCCTAGAATGACCTGCTTTGATACCACTTTTGTCACGCCTCAAATCACAATAAGACGGACAGGCACCGGTGCCCTAAAGGCCTGAGAGAACCAACATGTAGCATGTGCCTACTATGCATATAACTATGACAATCTTGTGACAAGTTCACATAGGATGTAGCGATATGAACCAACCTAGGTAGACCCAAAACTTATATACAAGACTTGGCCGTTGAGGCCACAACTTGTTAAGACGCAACAGAATCATATACATAGGTCTACAAAGCCTCTAAAAGATAGAAAACCTTGGAGTAGGTCGGGACAAACCCCGCCTTACCCTTAACTACGATACAATGCCAAAATGAATCTACCAAGGACTCGGTAAAGCTCCAAATCAATCTAGAGCTCACCAAAAGTAGCTGAGTGTCGTGTGCTCCTACTAAGGAGGTCTACTAGCTGAAGTACATGTGCCTACAACATGAAATGTAGCGTCCCCCGCGAGGGACGTCAGTACCAGAAAATGTACTGCATATGTAAGGCAATAACATAAATAAATAAGAGTTTGAATGAAACCAAGCATCAATATATATGTGCATAAATCAGAACCGAAGACCACTTTTGTTAACTCCTGTGGAATCATGTATGTTACATTCTTGTCTTTACCTTTCTGTGTGTTATGATCTTTATAAGGCATTTGATACGAATGACCAGCTGATTAGTGGTAGAAGAGGATGACCCATGCTAGGCATTTCAACCCCTAGGATGCGGTCCTCATAATTACACAAATTGGGATCGCCCTATGCTAGGCTTTCGCCCCTGTGCTGCCACCCTTCTATACCAAATGGGATCGTCCCATGCTAGGCTTTCGTCCCTGAGCTACCACCCTTAATTATACAGATTGATTTACTTAGATTCTTTAATCTTTGAGATTGTTGTTTTGGTGGTCATAATCATTTTTTATATTTGGGACTATGGACCAATAGTAGAAGACATGAAAATAATACTTCAAGGCAGTGACAATGACATAAGGAGCTATGTAACATCAATGCATTACTTGTGAGCTTAAATGACACAATTGACTTCAACTGACTATAAGGAGGATTCACCAAACTTGCTTTTGCAAATACCATTTCTATACCAGCACATAGGAGGATTATTACACAAGTATAGAGTAGTGAACATATAATGAAGTAATTCTACACACTAAGGAGAGGGGGAAATATTGTCAGCTATTTTGAGATCGTATGCTGCCACTATATTTCCTTTACTAGGAATATAACTTGGGAAATTCCCTTATTGATATAGATTGCAAGTATTAGATTTCATGCCAAAGAATATTGAATCGAATAGCCTTACGTACCTTATTCTCTGACCAATATAACTATCACGATTCAACCTCCCCTTTAAGATGTTAATCTACAATATAAGTCATGATAAACTAATATTACCAGCTATCACACCGTGAGCCTCGTAAAACAGTAACTAACTTTGACTGGTAATGAGCCCATACAGCTCTCAAAATAATGTGTATCATCACACCCTCCTTCTCTGCCCAATACACATTATATATCCTTTTTCAAGATTACCCAAGCTTCACCAACAACAATACACATAAAACATCCTGAAATATTCTTTATCATACAACCAATTATTGAACTCACCACCCTCTTGAGTTCTTTATGACAGCACACCCATAATTCCTTACTCAAACTCATACATAAGGAGGAAGAAAATGGAGCAGTCACCTTACCTCAATTTCTGCAACTTCTCCTTATAACTTAAATTCCTCTAAAACTTTAACTTCCCTTCACACTTAAACCAAAGAAGAAGAGAAAAGTATCTTAATAATTAAGGAAAGTGAGCAGTATCTTGTGGGAACTTCTGCCTTGTACATGAATAACATATTTTCTAGTCTTCCAAGGGAGAATTAAGCTAAATCCATAAGTGGTTCTCTTACCTTGGTTTGAAGATATGAGGGTTTCTTCAAGAACCCTAGAAGGAATTTTTAGGCTGCTTTCGAAAGAAAAGAGAGAGACAGCTGAAGTGAATTGTGAATTTTGTATGTTAAAATGAGTGAAAAGATCAGCTCATATTAGGTTTATATGGAGCCTTCTTCACCATAAAAAAATAATCCTCAAGAACCTCCATTTTTTGGTCCATTTTCAGCCACTAATTGATAAAGTAGGTGATGCACCTGCTTATGTACATAAAGCAGCTCAAAAGGTCAAACTAGGTGATGCACCCACTAGCTTTCACTTGGGCTTAAATATATTGGGCCTTAGCAAATTTGGCTGCTGGGCTTTCATTTCATTTTGTTTTATTTAACATAGTTTGGGCATCAAGTGAGTCCGTTAGCATCGGCCCAAATCTGATCCATAAACCTTGGCCTTTTTAACTAGATCCATATAGCTCAAGTAGGTGATGCACCTACTTAGTTCTTTGGACTAGTCAATAAGTCAAAGTAGGTGATGCACCTACTTGGTTCTTTAGACTAGTCAATAAGTCAAAGTAGGTGATGCACCTACTTTTCACCTACTAGCTTAGTTAAGTCAAGCAAGCAGCTCACCTATTTTAATCCATTTTCTAATTATTAATCTCTTTTTCTTTAACTTAGCAATAAATTTCAACTTTAAGCTCAATTACCACCTTCCCATCTCGAGTTTAAATACTTTCGTTGGAGTTATAACTTGCAGTACACATGCTGCAACGTGCAAGGCATCACATCACCTTCTGAGCTAGTTTAAACCAACGCTAATCATATAAGAAACATGGTCCCTCACCTATACTATAAGGCTATGTCAAGTATCACAAGAACAGAACAAGCATATGCCTAATACGGGATGTTACAAAGATCCTCAAGAAAAGGATGAGTTTGAAGGTGGAGAAGCTATGTCAAGTATCATAAGAACAGAACAAGCATATGCATAATACGGGATGTTACAAAGATCCTCAAGAAGAGGATGAGTTTTAAGATGGAAAAGAAGAGGAACCAGACCTTTGTGTTAAAGAAGGAGAGAGTGTCGCTCCTCTATATGTGGTGAGACGAGCCATGGTTAGTAAGGCCTTGGATGATCTGAGCCAAAGAGAGAACTTATTCCACTCCAAGTCCTTAATCATTGATAGCGGGAGTTGTGCAAATGTTGCTAGCACTGCATTAGTGGAATTCTTAAAACTTCCTACCACTAAGCATGCTACACCTTACAAACTTCAATGGTTGAGTGAGTGTGGGGAATTGAGAGTGCATCGACAAGTGATAATCAACTTTAAGATTGGGAAGTATCAAGATAAGGTTTTACGTGATGTGCTCCCAATGCAAGCTTGTCATGTGCTACTCGAAAGACCTTGGCAACATGATTGTTCAACCAAACATGATAGGAGAACCAACAAGTATTCACTTGTGTTGAATGATCATAAATATATTCTTTATCCTATGTCCCCTTCTCAAGTCAATGATATATACCAAAGGATGAGTGAGTCGAGGGAAAAGAAAAAGCATGAAGAGGAACATGTAGAGGCCGAGAGCCAAGAAAAGGAGGAGAGGAGGAAGTTGAAAGGAAATGCCCAAGTGTTGTTGGCTAATTACAAAAAGATAAGGGAGGAAATTGAGTCTGAAAATACTTTGATCCTTATCACACATAAGGATCATGTACTACAAACTAACCAATCTCTTTCTTCCCTTCCCAATTCTATTTCCTTTCTTTTGCAGGATTATGAGGATGTCTTCTCAAAAGAGCTTCCAAGTGGATTTCCCCCTCTTCGAGGAAATGAGCAACAAATATACTTTGTGCCGGGATCACAATTCCCAAACAAGCCAACTTATCAAAGCAATCCAAAAGACACCAAGGAGCTACAAAGGAAAGTGGAGGAACTCCTCAACAAAGGTTATGTTAGAGCAAGCATGAGTCAATGTGCCGTGCCGATTCTATTGGTTCCAAAGAAAGATGGAACATGGCGCATGTGTGTTGATTGCCGAGCCATCAATAAGATAACGGTAAAGTATCGTCATCCTATCCCTAGGTTAGATGATATGCTTGATGAGTTGAATGGTTCTTGTGTGTTTTCAAAGATTGACCTTAGGAGTGGTTATCATCAAATCTGGATGAACCCTGGTGATGAGTGGAAGACTGCATTCAAGACCAAGTTTGGTCTATACGAATGGTTGGTGATTCCCTTCAGTCTCACTAATGCTCCTAGTACCTTTATGTGTCTCATGAATCATGTGATGAAACCCTTTATAGGGAAATTTGTGGTTGTCTATTTTGATGATATTTTGATTTATAGCAAGACCATGCATGATCATGTTGAGCATTTGAGATGTGTGTTTGATGTGCTTAGGAAGGAACAACTTTATGCTAATCTTGATAAGTGTTCATTATATGTTGATGAAGTTGTATTCTTGGGTTTTGTTGTTAGTTCAACAGGGGTTGAAGTTGACGAGTCTAAAATTGAGGCTATTAAGAATTGGCCAATTCCAAAATCCATAAGCGATTTTAGAAGCTTTCACGGGTTGGCTAGTTTTTATAGATGATTTGTCAAAGGTTTTAGTACCATAGCAGCCCCCTTGACTGAGGTAATCCGAAAGGATAAACCTTTTAAGTGGGGAGAGGAACAAGCCAAGGCTTTTGAAGCTTTAAAATCTATGCTAAAGTACCACTCCTTTGTTGCAATTACCTGATTTTGATAAAATGTTTGAAGTGGAATGTGATACTAGTAAAGTAGGCATTGGAGCCGTCTTAATGCAAGACCAAAAGCCCATTGCTTACTTTAGTGAAAACCTAAAAGGTGCTACTTTGAATTATCACACTTATGATCTTGAATTGTATGCCTTGATTAGGGCTTTGGGTAATTTGCAACATTACTTGTGGCCCAAAGAATTTGTCATTCGGACTGATCATGAGTCCCTAAAGCATATTCGGGCCCAAGGAAAGTTGAACAAGAGGCACACCAAATGGATTGAATTCCTTGAAACTTTCCCTTATGTAATCCAATACAAAAAGGGAAAGGAAAATGTTGTGGCCGATGCCTTGTCTAGAAAACATGTGTTGATAAATACTTTGTGTTTGAAATTGATTTGCTTTGAATGCTTGAAGACATTGTACACCAAGGATCCCATTTTTGCTCCAATCTTCAAAGATTGTGAGGAATGGGAGAGGGAAAGGTAGATGAGGGATAGCTCTTCTACTCCCTATTCCAAGTTTGATGGTTTCTTGTTCAAAGGCAAGTGACTTTGTGTGCCCATGAGCTCTTGGAGAGAACTATTTGTGAGGGAGGCACACAATGGTGGTTTAATGGGTCATTTTGTTGTTAACTTATCTATGGGAATACTTGAGGAACAATTCTATTGGCCTAAAATGCAAAAAGACATTATTCGAATTTGTGGTCAATGTATCGAATGTCGACGTGCTAAGTAGCGCCTCCTTCCCCATGGTTTATGCACTCCTCTCCCCACCCCTCGAAGACCTTGGCTTGATGTTTCAATGGACTTCGTTTTGGGTTTGCCAAGGACCAAAATAGGTAGAGATAGCATCTTTGTTATTGTTGATCAATTTTCAAAGATGGCTCATTTCGTTCCATGTCATAAATGTGATGATGCTTCCAATGTAGCATCTTTGTTTGTTGAGCATGTTATTAAATTGCATGAAATTCCTCAAACCATTATAAGTGATAGGGATCCAAAATTCCTTAGTCACTTTTGGAGGGAATTGTGAGGTAGACTTGGTACTAAGTTGTTGTTCTCAACTTCTTGTCATCCCAAACAGATGGCCAAACTGAAGTTGTTAGCTATTGTTTTACGGGGCACACAGTGTGATAGTAGCTAATTTTAGTTTACCATGACTTATATTGTAGATTAAAACCTAAAAGGGGAAGCTGAATCGTGATAGTTCTATTGGTCAGAGGATAAGGTATGTAAGACTATTCGATTTTCTATTTCTTTGTCATGAATCCAACACTTGCATTACAAAAAGTAAGCTTTCTAAGTGTCATTGGTAGTGACTTATCCATAGTTGCAGTTCCTACTCCGTAGAGCAGTAAAGTGAGTACTCTAATATGAGTTTGTTACTAAATGTACGTGCTTACTCTACCAAGTATTAGCATGCAAGGTTTAAACTTGTTTCATCGTCAAAGTACCCTTGGCATGTATTTCCCTTATATAAATCAAAATGATCCTAGATTCCACATGGTACATATGTTTATATGTTGGATATACAATCTGCCCATATCAGGCTAACTTGCTTCAATTATCTATATATATGTTATCTTTTCACATGTTCATATATTCCCTTTATTGGTTATTACTCCCATTGTGTTAGGCTATAATGTTACCTCACAAGATCCCTACTTGCTCTATTGTACATTTTATATGTACTTACTTTGAATATGTATCCGTCCTAAAGTTGAAGTTGCCCACGTTCTCCCTTGGTTCCACATTCACATATACCTTTATTTGATATTAGTGAGTGAGTATTTGGCTATCATATAGAGTTCAAATCTCTTGGTTGAATGTTAAATGTCTTCACTTGATATATGCTTCAATTTGAGATGTCAAAATGCTTACTGAGTCATATAAGCTCCTAAGTATTACACGTTCAAGTCACATTTGCTTCCCATGTCAATGTTATTATCGTAGGTCCATATTCATATGTCTTCTACTTCTGGTCCATAGTTCCAAATCTCAACAATGATTATGACCACCAAAACATCAATCTTAAAAGAGTTATGATCATCAAAAGAACAATCTCAAAAGAGTTATGAACATCAAAACAACAATCTCAAAGATTAAAGAATCTGAGTGAAGAAATCTGTATTATTATAGGTGGCAGCCCAGGGGCAAATGCCTAGTATGGGTCGATCCCAATTGGTATAGAAGGGTGGCAGCTCAGGGGCAAAAGCCTAGCATGGGCCGATCCCAATTGGTATAGAAGGGTGGCAGCTCACGAGTGAAAGCCTAGCATGGGACGATCCCAATCGGTATAAGAGGGTGTCAGCTCAGGGGTGAAAGCCTAGCATGGGCCGATCCCAATTTGTGGAATTATGAGGACAACATCCAGAGGTTAAAATGCCTAGCATGGGTCATCCTCTTCTACCGCTGATCAGTTGGTCATTTGTATCATATGTCTTATAAATATTATAATGTAAAGAAAAGTAAAGAAAAGAATGTAACATACACGATTCCACAAGTATAAAGCAAAGGTGGTCTCTAATCCTTATCTATTGGTATTTCGTTTCACTTGAGCTCTCATTTTACATATGGTTGTATTATGCCTTACATATTCAGTACATTCATTCGTATTGACGTCCCTTATTGGGGACGCTGCATTTCATGTTGCAGGTACAAGAACTCAACTAGTAGATCTCCCCAATAGAATCACATGATACTCAGCGGTTGTTGGTGAGATCCAAGTTGATTCGGGGCTTTTCCATGTCGTTACTATGCATAGTTCATAGTGGTACAGTCATGGATTCCAGTAGAGTCTTTGTAGACATTGTAACGCTATCATCTAAATTCATAGTTTTACTTGTCACATGTATCGATTCAGCTAGTCAACGTGTGTTGTATATGAAGCTTCGCATTAGTAAATATATATGCATAGTAGTAGTTTACTTTCCATCATAGGTGACTTGTAAAGCATGTGTTCATATGGTACTTGTCCTCATCACCTAGGGTTGGGGTGTGACACTTGTTTAGAAACGTCGGTTGCTCGGGATATTGATTCCCTTGAGTTCGTAGTAAGAGTTAGGTGCTATTGTAGGATTAATCGATTGAGGTCTTTAGGTTTAATATACCCATAAGTTGTCTTTAATTTCCTCTTTGTGTGTCTAATTATTTATCCTTTACTATTCGTCCTTTCAATTTTCGCATATTATCATTGTTTCTCTCGTGAGAATCCTATCATTTGGTATCAGAGCCGAGTCTAGCTTCGTTCCTATGAATCTAGTCTTGGGGTTTTGTTAAAAAAAAAAATCTGTTCATTTTCTTTTTTGTGAATTTTCTGAAATGGGTATCTTAGAGTTGAGTCTTGTTTGAGTTTCTAAGGTTGGAATAGTGTTCTCCAACTCTATTTGAGTCTTAGGCTGAGATTGGAAGGAGTTTGAAGGCTTGTTGAAGAATCCACCATTGAAGACTTGAAGAAGCTTGAATAAGACAAAGTGGGTTTTAAAATTTGAAGAATTTTGTTTGGAATTGAAGGCTAAAAAGTATTGGGTATTGTTCCCCACATCAAGGAGAGCCTTCACTTAAGTTTTTTGTGAAATTCCGAGACAAAAATTTTAAGGGGTTTATTTGGGGTCTTCATCTTGTTCTTGAAGTTTTAAAAGGGGTATTCAAACCTTCAAAGGGAAGACCATTTGAAAAGAAGGGGTTTGATCCAAAAGGGGAAGAAAGAGAAAGAGTAAAAGTGTTTATTAAAGGGGAATTTACTAAAAAGGGCAAGTACTAAAGGACTAAAGGACAAAAGCAGGGGGGACCTTTCAAATTTCAGAGCATTGAAGGAGCTGCAGGAGGTCTATTGGGCGAGCTAAAACGGACCTCGCCTAACCATTCGGCGCCTCGCCCTTTGGGCAGGTTGCTCACTGAATTGGCTGCCCATTTGAGGGAGCTACTGGAACTTTCGGCGAGATCAAGCCTTGGTCGCCGAGTCCCATCAGCGCATCGCTGAACTACCACCCCTCTCACCAAGTTACCTTGTCCGTTTGCAGAGTTTGGCGAGTCCATCTTCAAGTTGGCGAGCTGAACTTCAACTTAGGAGAAGAAAATAGGTCATTCAGTGATTGGAAACTCAAGTTACTCCTAATCTCAGGATTTAAATTCTTAGTTTCTTTTCTTTTGATTCCCAAATGATCTCAAGAATCCTAAGCCAATTTTCAACTCGTAAATTACTTGTTGAATATTGGTTCTTGAATTCATTTCTTTGTTTGCACATTTTCTTTTCATGTTTTTCTCATTTTTATTTCATAGTTAATTCTTGATTCAAGTCCGTTTGTTCAATCGAGATGTCCGTTCTTCGTCAAACAAGAATCCACTCTGACTTAGAGTTGAAATTGATACCTTGTGATCGACGGAGTATAAACAATTCAATATTAGTCGTGCCAATTGAGAGGCAATTAAAGGTGCGTAAACAAGAATGATTGTGAGTTCTTTACTAACTTAACGTGTTTGCTGCTTGTGAGTTGTCTTATTGCAGGTACAATGGAGACCGGAAATGAAACTCAAGCACCTGTCGGAGAAAGTACTTTGGTAACCTTGTTGGAAGTATTGAACGATGTGAGGGGTGATCTATCAAGGATGAATGGGAGGCTGACCACTGTGGAAGGTAGAGTAAATTCCAATGATTCCACACCACAAGCTACTTTTTGTGCTACTACAAGTGAGAAAGATCACACTCATTCTCCTACTCTCACACCCGAAACCCTCCACCAAGCCTTGCACGCAACATTTGTGCAATTGGGTTCAAATAGCCAAAGTACCCATCGACCATTCCATTTTCCGCTTAGTCAAGAAGCTCCACCAAATTAAAGCCATCCTTACCAAACCCCACCTAACCAAAATATTCCCTACCAAAGACCACAATGACAACCAAATCCCGTGAGTGAGGTGAGGCATGATGAAGATCAAGGAGGTTATGAGGGTGAAGGTGAAGGAATGCGTCACCAAGGAATAGACCAAGAGGTCAAATGTTGCAAAGTGGACCAAGAGGAAAATTGGGTCCAATGCCATTTGATAGGAGACAACATGGAAACCACCCTCAAGGTGGAAATCAATGGGAAGCCAATGTCGAACATGAAGTGGGTCAAGAAGCTAGAGAAGAACATGATAATCGCTATCATGGAGGGCATCAAAGGGGTTACCATTACAATGACCAAGGTGGCTATGGAGGCCGAGATGTTGGCATCAAATCTATCAAAACGACTCTTTCGACATTCAAAGGGGAATGTAATCCCGATGCTTACTTAGAATGTGAGTCACAATGTAACCTAATTTTCAATGTGAATGAATTGGCGGAGGTCAAAAGTAGTTGCTATACTATCGCACAATTCGAGGGATATGCTATCACATGGTGGGAGTACATGAAGAGGTATCACTTAGTTTTTCAAGAAGGTCATCCTCCACCATGGCCCGAGTTGAAAAGGTTAATGAGAGCAAAGTATGTGCCAGAAAGATATCGATACAATTCTCAAAAGAAGAATCACAATAAACAACGGAAAATAAGAAAGATAGAAGAAGAGACACAAGACAAGAAACAATTGGAAACTAAAGGATGTATTAAATCCAATGACCTCTAATCTAGATCCTAATAAGTATCAAATCCGGATAAATAGATAGACACAAAATGAGGAAACAAAGAGCAACCTAAGGGTATATTAAATCCAAAGACCTCACCTCATTAATCCGTCAAGAAGCACCTAACTCTTATGAAGACCTCGAGGGAATCAATATCCCAAGCAACCCTCGTTTCTAAACAAGGTTCAACAAAAGCTTACCAAGCTTTCAACACTCACACAAGGAGTTAAATTTATCATTCATCAATATTCAAACAAGTATAAGTCTAAAATGAAACCCTAAAGCCCTATTTATAGTGTTAGGCATTATTACATAGTTGGGCCCAAAAGTGACCCAAAAATGGGCCAATAGGCAAGCCAAGTCGGGCGAGCCAAATGGCTCGGTGATCCACCAAATGGGTTCGGCAAGAAACCCTGCTCATCGGCTTCTCCTTCGATGGCTTGCTGTAACTTTTGGCGGTCTGGGTTCAAAGGGCGATGTACTTAATGCCCTCTATGCTCGCCAAATGGGCAGCTTTTCTCTGCAGCTCAGTGGATCAGTCGGTGATCCTGGAACCCTCGCCAAAGGGGTTCAGCGAATCGCCAAAGTGGCTGGCACCTCGCAAAATGGAGCAACACTTTCCTTTGCTCCTCCTTGCCTCGTTGGACCTCCCACGCTCCAAGCTATCATCCACACAGGGTGTTGCTGAGCTGGGAGCTCCTTTAAAGCGCATTTCCCAAGTCCACGAACCTCCATCATTGAGAATGATCCATTAATACGTTGAAATTTGTGAATGAATGGTTTGGGGGAAATTTGTATTGCATCATTCTCCCCTTCTTGAAAAGGATTCGTCCTTGAATCCATACCTTGCAAAACCATAGGGGAAGCAAACAGTACAAAGATCCTCTTGGTATGAAGGTTAGCATTAGCAATAACAATTTCATCAACATGCCAAGGATGCACAAATTTAACATATAACCAAGCATCAAAAATATCAACCAAGGGTTTGTAACCCATCAAAGCAATAGATACTTGGCAAAGTAAGAAACATTGACAAAGGGGTAGAGCGAAGGAACCAATACACTTAAACAACTTCATATGTAAACCCTCATTAGTTCCACATCCAAATATGCACAAGGCCTCCCTTATGTCAAGCAGCAAAAGAACACTATCATACCTAAGTGCGAAGGCATAAGTAGTGTTGACCCAAGTTAAGATCCCATCCAACGCACTAGATAACTTCAATAGAGTAATCATTCCCAATTCATGAGTAGGTTCAAGTAAATAAGTATTCCCCACCAAAATTGGTAAACATACCTCATTCAAGTATATTGGATCAAATAATAAGACCACAGAAGAATCATGCAAATGACAGAAGGTGTTACTACCACATTCAACACACTTAAGGACGACACTGGGGTCAAATGGAAAAGGATCGTATAGCATCGAGTCAAGGAGACTCTCATTTGCCCAATTTAAACCACTACTAACATAACATATGCAACCCACACAAGTATGAGTATCATCATGTGAAAGTAGACAAAAGTGAGTCCTCGAATCCAAACCTTGTAAAACCATACAGATCATAAGCAAGAAGCTTATCCTCTTAGCATGATGGGTAGTACAAAGGTTAGTACTTAAAACATTTAACCGAGGAGACTCAAACACAAGGAAAAACCAAACATCCTCTATTGTCATGGCTATTAAGCCCACAAATAGAGACAAGGATAGTGGTTATTCTTCTCAAATACATGGTAGTATGTAACACCCCGGAAATTCTATGACTTAAGTTAGAGCCTCACCTTCTGAATAATGACTTAAAAATAGTCAAAATGATGTTTATAAACCTAAACTAATGTAATTGACTTGGTTTGAAAGAGTAAAAGTCTAAACGTCAAGAAACATCCACGACGTCCGGAAACTAGAGAAGAATGTGTTCTAGTGTGTCCTTAGGTTTTGGGCAGGGTTAGGAGTGTCATATGATGATATAATATTGTAAAAAGAGTTAAAATAGGTAAATATATGTTTATAGGGTCAAAACATTCGAATACACACACTGGGACCACCCTAAGGGGCCCAAGGGGGACCCCAACCTTGGCCAAGCAAGCTTGCAAATTGCTCTTTGAGGGAACAAGGGCGCGTCGTGGACTTGCTCCCCCAAGGAGAAAAAAGTTTGTTCGTGACGTGGTCATGTCGCGTACTCTACTGTATCGAAATTTAATTCCAAATATCTTCAAGGAGCAGCTCCACGTCGCGGACTTGTTCCGCGACGAAAATGCAGAAATTCAGAAATCTATTTTAACTTCATTAAAGAGTCCATTTAGGTGAGGGGTATTTAGGGTAGTTTAAGGGACGTGTATATAATGATTTTTAAGTCAATTTACCTTACTTTTATCACTCAAAACACAAAACCCCAAAGATCTAAACCTAAAGTTCCTCCTTCTCTCTACTCTCTCTCTCTTCTCAAGAACTCCATTGAAGAAGATTGGAGCTTCAAGAAGAACATCTATTCTCCAAGGTTTCAACACGGATTTTCGTGGTTAATTCGTCAATAAGGTATGGTTGCTTATCACTATTGGGATTCCTTTCCCCAAGAGGCCTCTTCAAGATGAATTTCAAAATCTCCAATTTTTAGGTTTCAATCCAAAAACGTGGGTCTTCTTTCTAGAGTGATATTGATGTTATAAACTGGCTTGGATTGGTGTTATATGTACAATTATGGATAAATTTATATCGTATTGGTGGTTTCTTGAAGAATTCCCCATGAGATCCATGTTTCTCCTTCTGTTCCTAATTCTAACCCTAGTTTGTGTTGGATATTGATAGAAGGCTATGAATTGAATGTGATGTCATGTAATTCATGTTTGTATGATGATTCTACCCTAGGTTATGTATAATTTCTATGAAATTAGGGTTGGGTCTTTGAATGAAGCCTTCAAGACTATGAAGGGAATATGTCAATTTCTTATATTGATGTTGATTATGTTATTACTTCATGAATTACCTTGTATTATGTATTGGTTATGAATTGCTTGGTAA